>JAULKM010106787.1:0-41251 GCA_032355605.1 Rubia tinctorum | reverse complement strand
GAACCACGTAAATTCTGGTGTTTTGTCTTTTGCTTTTAGTTTCTTCGCTTGTTCTTTCTCGGTATTCTGCACAACATAATTAAAATTTATGCTCAAACATACCTTGAGAAAGTTGACAAAAAAATAACCATAAATGGTTGGAATGAAGGGAGTACGATAATTCCAATTTGTAATGGTGCAGTCAGTTATTCTCGCATTTTAGGTGCACGATAAGACGCCCTTTTATAAAATATTGGTTTTCTTTGTGAAATAAAGGTTTTTGATCATATAATCTAATAATGTGGACCAATATATATAATGATCGTAGGAGAAAATGGTGGTATTTTCTACATTGGACAGATCTACAGAATATGTGAATCTTCTTAAACAAAGGGTTGAGCAGCTGAAAAAGAAGAGAGATTGGCTAAAAGAAGATTTGGTAAAGGCAGATGTACAAGTCAATGAAAAGGATTCAACTTTAGAGGTGAACTTAGTGACCGGATTGAACAAGGCTACATCTTGCATAAAATACCGAGCATTCTTCAAGAAGAAGGGGCTCGAGTTTTGACTGCGAACTGCTCCAGATTGGCCGACAAATTTGTCTACACTGTTGTTTCTCAGGTTATTTTCTTGATCCATATCCATTTACTCACCCTTCCAACCAAAATTACATAAAATCTTTTTTATGATTCCCAATAAACATGTTTGACTATAAATATATGTAACCAGTGGCAGAACTAAATCGGAGCGAGCCAGTGAGGTCGTTCCGGTAAACTCCGACGAACCAATGGAGTAATACTCTTCATGTCTTTGTCCGCTCCGACTCATTAAAATTTAAAAGGATTCCTACTTGGAAGGGAATTTGTTCACCCCAGAAATGCCACTGTAGTTACCCCTTCAAATTTTATTCTTGTTCTGTCACCGTGTGTAGTTACGGGCAATAACAACACACTAAAAATTAATATTTAGAAATAAATGTTACGAAAAATCGAACTCGATCATACTTAAAAATTATATGTGTAGGCCTTCTCTCCAAGAATTGGCATAGCAACTTCAAGAGTGCATGAGAGGTTAAGGATACTATCAGGTATGAGTACCTTGCCTCCGGCGCCGGCCGCCCTACAAGGGGAGTCTTCATATCTTCGCTAATTTGAAGGACAACTGTCAAAAATAAGTTCAGCTGAATTCAAATAAGCAATATTTTGTCAAATAATTACAACTGTTTTGTTTAAAAATCGTTTTCATTTGACAGAATAATACTTATTTCAAGCATTAATAACTATCGATTACTTAATTGTACTACTACGAACAATGTAACCCTTTAAAGTGTTACTTTGCGTATTAAAAATGTTAAGTTTGATCTATTATAACATTTTTACAAATACTATCTTAGTGAATGTTAAATTAGATCTAACGCGATACTTTTCTAGATTCGGGTGACATTTTACTAAGATTTAAGTATCACTTTATAAATTATTGTAACATTTTAATAAGTTTTGCTAGAAAAATGTTACATTAGCTCTAATTTTATTGTTGTGTTCAGAACTTTGTATCAAAACAGGGTTTGGTAGTAGTTAACTTATTTATTATTTTGATTAGCTTTACGGTTTATATGAAAATCTTCGAGCGTTGAGGGGTCTCCCTATTTTTAGGTTCTACATGATATATTTTAATTAGAGTTTCGGTGTGATGTAAGCAAATATAATTGATTGATGGTGAGTTGAAAATTTTCATCTCCAATGGTATCGTCGCATTTATAAATTCAGTATGACGTGTACATACATAAAATCCAAATATTTACAATAATAAAATTTTCAATCAATTTAATGTGTTCATAAATGAAGTACATATTTTTTATTTACGAAATTTTCATCATAATCATGCATTCGGACATATATCTTTATCATTATACAATTAGTAATAAATATAATAATGTTTGATACTATTTGATAAATTAGTATATTAAATTTTATTATATATAAATTAATATATTAAATACAAAATTTAAATTTAAGTAATCAACACTGTATCACTACCATAGACCCCCCCTTAGCACCGGTTTTTCGGAACATCTAGCACCGGTTTATGGGGTCTAAAAAACCGGTGACTAAATAGCCGGTGAAAAGATTTCACCGGTTTTTGAGAAACTGGTGTTAGGTTTAGCACCGTTTTTTGGTTAGTTATTATCGATTTTATAAAAACCGATGAAATTGTTTCACCGGCTACTTGGGCACCGGTGCTAAAATGGCACCGGTTTTTCAAAAACCGATGAAATTATTTCACCGGTTACTTGGGTAACACTGGTTTTTAGAAAACCGGTGTCAAAGCTAAGAAAATCGATTTTTGGCACCAGTTTTTAGAAAATCGGTGTTAAAATTATCACCGGTTTTTATTTGGAATTGCAATTGGACGTTGAACGCAGCTGCTGCTCTATTACTTCCATTTGGCAAAAACAGATTTGAAATTGGGCGTTGACCGCAGTTGCGCGCAACTGCTCTATTACTTTGATTTCAGATAAAAAGTTGTAGAATACGGTGCTGACCGCAACTGCTTTAATACTTTACTACAAACAGTAAAACAATCTAACAACATATATATGGCCACATCCATCAACATCCAAAAACATTTCCATAAAATGTATTATACAAAATTAATAATATATACTATCCCAACCATAACTATCTATGAGACTAAACATAACTTTAGCTTAAACTAGCAATTAAATCATGTGGCATATGCACATCAAATCACAAGGCTAATTCACACATCTATGGCCTTAGAAATGCTCAGATGTACCCTATCATACCATATGGAAAATGTGTCATGTTTTGATCCCTAACATCACCCCTCCAAATCTTAAATCCCGCTCCACTAGTTAAGAACTGTACTGGACTGCATCAAAGTAGCAAAATATTTAGTATTTCTCCTCATTATTTCCTTTACATTCAAGAAACTTGGAACTAGTTTTGTTGCACCTTTTGTCATCCTTTGACTATAGACAAATCACTATCCCCAATCAATAACATGAATCCATTCATGACATCAACCTCAACATAGAAAAGGAACAAGAAGAAAAAAGGATTACACAATGAAGGAAACCATGGCATTAGGTGCTAGTAAATACTCAAATGCAAAGGAAATAAGAAAGTGGGCTCTTCAACGGAAAGATGTTAAGAGAAAAAGAGCAATTATATGAGTAAAATAGATGGAAACATACCGTTGGAGGATCCAGAACTTAAAACTGTGTGCAAGTATGCACATTTTAAATCTGAGAGTATGTCGACAGCAAAAGGATTGTCCTGTCACAAATAGACAACTCAATTGGCAAGGAAAAAGAGCATCCAAGAAATTCAACTGCACTTGGAAGAATAAATTGACTCTTAGGAGGAATGTGAATTAAGATACATGGCAAGAAGATTAGGATTTCCAAATCCAATATGCATCAAAATTAACTTTGGTAAAACTTAGGAACTTTGTTTGTTTCCAAGACAAAGTAGGTGAAACGGAAAGCCATACCACTCCAGCTGGATCATCATGATTTCCACGAATACTGAACACGAGTAATCCAACATTAAAATGTTAATCTTCATAATTTACATGACCAAATCTGTGGGAAATGCATTGTAAGAACACAAACAAATAATTGCATGCAATATACAGTCTAAGCAACAATTTTTTTTTTTGTTTAAACATGTATATATAGAGATGAAAATTAAGAGATGAAAATTACGAGTTTGCAAAATCCAGAGTCTGATCGCTAACAACTTGGAACTAAACAGGCCTGTCACTAAAGCAGCAACGACGTAGAATTTCTATAGCATTTACCAATGTCGAGCTCGAGGGTCTGTTCCAGAGGCGGATCTACATTACGGGGAATTTTGGTAGTATATTTTTTTTTTGAAAAATTATCAGCCCCCTCTGCTAAAGAAAAAAATTGAGATTTTTTTTTACTGATAGATCAGTCCGCGCCATATATCTATTCTGGCTCCGCCCCTGTTCTGTTCGGAATACCAAACTAACCTAACACACATACACATTATCAATCAAAATTAATAAAGCAAGGCCATCGGAAATTTCACAATTAGCTTTGCCTTTGGTAGGTTAGATGCCATTTGAAAAATATTTCTACGAAAGAGTTCATCTACATTTTCCCCCTGACGCTTCTAAAAGAATTAAAGAAATGAGTAAAGAAAATAAAAAATTCAACCAGTCTTCCCTCTTCAAACAGCTTCTTGTAAACAGAACCAATCTACAAACAATGAAAACTAATTAACTTGCACATAAGACTACATCAAGGGATGAGCGATTATGCATATGCCTATTAATATGCTCCTCATTACCAGAATATTGATTAAATTGCTACTTTTCCAGGACAAGCAAAAACAGGGCATCAGAACCCTCCACCGGTGGGGCTCCTTCTCCGGCGGCGTGATTCGTGAATGTGTAGGCCACTGTCCATAGAACATCATCGAACGCCTCCCCGTCGTTGTGGTTACCGCTGGTATCTCCTAATCTTGAAGTCCACGGCGGCGTACAACGCTATCACCTTGAGGTTCAATGGCGTCACCTCCGCCTACCGATCAAGGGCGTTCTCCAAGGGCAGGTGGCGGACGGGAGGAGCCTTCGTGGATGGGCGGTGGATGGAGAGGCGCCTTCGTGGAGGAGCGGCTTATCGATGTGGATGAGCGACGCCTTCTTACTCGATACATAAGTTCAGTTACCGGTTTTAACACAATTCTTGATAAATTAATGGTTCAAATTAACACCACATAATACACCTTTATATTTAGCTTTTTATTTAAAAATTATTCATCATCACAATTTTTTATTTTCTTATTTTGAATATTGATTCTTGTAAACATTAAGGGTGGACCGTTGATGAATAAAACTCAACTTAGTTATTAGTGTTTATACATAAAAAAAATCAAATTAGGGTTGACCGTTGATGAGTAAAACTCAAATAAGTTTACTTAGTTAAAGTAAACTTTGTTATTAGTGTTTATATATAAAACATCAAGTAAGAGTTGATCGTTGATTAATTAGACTCAACTTTTTTAGAGAATAATTAGAGTCAACTTAGCTATTAGTGTTTATACATAGAAAGTTAAGTAAGGGATCACAAACGATAAGTGAAATTCAACCTAGTTATTAGTGTTTATATATAGAATGTAAAGCGGATTTCAATTTGTAGTTACGAGTAAAGTTTATATATATAAAATGAGGGTGTATAGGGAAGCACCACGTTCAAGTGGATTTCAATTTGGAGTTACGAGTATGAGTGAATGGAAGGGTTTCAAAAGTCAACATTGATTACTTGTACACAATTTTGAAAATTTACACTGTGGCCCAAAAATTGTGTTTCCCCCATTATCCATTACTCCAAAAAACATGAATATAAAAATATTAAATAATATATTTTTTGGTGAATTGTTGGAAAGCGCTAGTACATGTTCTAGAGTTACTTAGAATTGATTACATAGAAGTAAGGGAGAGAAATCGGAAAGGATTGTGGATATGTTCTTGTACCGATCAATGATAAATATTTCGTTACGGATTTGGAAAATAAAATGGGGGTGTATAGGGAAGCACCACATCTGAGTGGATTACATTTTGGAGTTACGAATAAAGTTTTTTACTTTTTGCACTTAGATCCCTCCAAGAAATTTGGACCTGTCGAATCATGAAATTGGCGATGCCAAAATTCAATTGAATAATATATGATTGCGACTTTGCGATTTGAGCATGTATGGGTGAATGGAAGGGTCTCGAAAGTCAAAATTGATTACTTGTACACAATTTTGAAAAATTACACTGTGGCCCAAAGTTGTGTTTCCCCATTATCCATTGCTCCAAAATACACGATTTTTGTTATTCTTTCCGGAATATAAAAATAATAAATAACATATTTTTTTGGTAAATTGTGGAAAGCGCTAGTAGATGTTCCAAAGTAACTTAAAGTTTATTACATAGAAGTGAGGAAGAAAAATCGGAAAGGAATGCAGATATGTCTTGTGGCCGATCGATGATAAATATTCTGTTACGTATTTGGAAAATAAAATCGGGGCATATAGGGAAGCACCACGTTTGAGCTGATTTCAATTTGGAGTTACGAGTAAAGTTTTTTACCTTTTCCACTTAGGTCGCTCCAAGAAATTTGGAATTGTTGAATCATAAAATTGGCGATGCCAAAATTCAATTGAATAATATAAGATTGCAACTTTGGTATTTGGGCATGTATGGGTGAATGGAAGGGCATCGAAAGTCAACATTGATTACTTGTACATAATTTTGGAGAATTACACTGTGGCCCAAAGTTGTGTTTCCCCGTTATCCATTGCTCCAAAATACATGATTTTTGTTATTCTTACCTAAATATAAAAATAATAAACAACATATATTTTTGGTGAATTGTGGGAAAGCGCTAGTAGATGTTCCAAAGTAACTTAGAGTTGATTGCATAGAAGTGAGGAAAAGAAATTGGAAAGGATTGCAGATATGTCTTGTGCCCGATCGATGATAATAAACTGTTACGTATTTGGAAAATAAAATGGGGGCATATAAGGAAGCACCACATTCGAGCGGATTTCAATTTGAAGTTACGAGTAAAGTTTTTTACTTTTTGCACTTAGGTCCCTCCAAGAAATTTGGAATTGTCGAATAACAAAATTGGCGATGCCTAAATTCAATTGAATAACATACGATTGGGACTTTGCAATTTGGGCATGTATGGGTGAATGGAAGGGCCTCGAAAGTCAACATTGATTACTTGTACACAATTTTGGAATATTACACAGTGACCCAAAATTGTGTTTTCCCATTATCTCTTGCTCCAAAATATATTATTTTTGTTATTCATACCTAAATATAAAAATAATAAATAATTTTTTTGGTGAATTGTGGGAAAGCGCTAGTAGATGTTCAAGAACTTAGAGTTGATTATATAGAAGTAAGGAAGAGAAATCGGAAAGGATTGCAGATATGTTCTTGTGGCCGATCGATGATAAATATTCTGTTACGTATTTGGAAAATAAAATGGGGGCATATAGGGAAGCACTACGTTCAAGCGGATTTCAATTTGGAGTTACGAGTAAAGTTTTTTACTTTTTGCACTTAACTCCCTCCAACATATTTGGAGGGGTCAAACATTTTTATTCTTATTCATAGATATTAGGTCAGTAAAGTTTGATAATTTATTTATTTTAATCAATTTAACTATTAGTTAAAATCAACAAAAAACGTAAACGATTTTGAAAGTTAAGCAAAAATATAATTTAGATTAGAGGATTTGCCCGCAGCTGCGCCCATCTCATGATTTTTTTGGCAATTTTTTTGAAATTTTTGGCGGGAAGATTGATTTTTGAAAATGTTAGCAGCGGGTTTATAACATAGGCACCGATTTTTGAAAATCGGTGATAATTTTTAGCTGAAATTTTGAAATTTTTGGCGGGAAGATTGAATTAAAATTTTTTTAGCACCGATTTTAAAAAATCGGCGCCTATGTCAAAAAACCAGTGCTAAATTTAGGTTGGGCACCGGTTTTCAAAAATTGGTGCCAAAAAATCGGCACTAGAGGGGTGGTTCTGTGGTAGTGATTACTTGTTTGTGGGTGTAGTCCTTGCACGTTTTCCCATTAGGGGTTAACTTTGGCTTGGGATCCGGCCTTTCCTTGGGACCACTGGAGGAACTAGGGGGGCGAGGGGGTGCGCCAGCACACCCTAAGATCTACCGACCAGAGAGCATTTTATCTCCCATCACCTTGAGTTGAAGATTTTGCAGGTTAAAAGATGCAGGTTTTCTGGCGAGAACAAGGAAGAAGACAACAGAAAAAAGGAAGAAGACGTCTATTGATTTTCTTTCTATTTTTTTAAAAGTCAATTATTTGAATGTTGTTGTTTCATTTGAATCTATACAAAAGAAGCGTCAATTTAGGCCCTAAATTTTGAGCAATCAATTCTACTGATCCACGTTTGGATCTTTACCAAAGAAGTGGTCATCTTCTTTATTTTGAAATTCAGATTTTTTAAATGATTTACTTCCGTATGAAAGGATAAATTTGAAGTACAAAATAAATTTTTTGGTAAGCTAATTAAGTACGAAATTAAACCACACCCTTTTCAAGCTAAAAATATTCCCAAAAATTACGTAGGTCACTTACTATTTTTTAAAAATATTTTACTTTAAATGTTTTATTTGTTTATGAGTCATTTTCAATTGTTTGATATTTTATTTGGTATCAAATATTTTTTTTGTAGAATTTATTTACCTTTAGCTTATGTGATTTATTTTTCAGTTATCAAATAATTGCAGTAAATGTGATTATTGTAAAACTATTATGACCTCACAAAATGTGATTTTAAACCATCTAATAGTTAGATATTGTTTAAGATGTTTGATGTTTATTTTCACTTATTTCAATGAGATTACCATAATTTTAAAAATACTTTAAAATATATCTTGAATAAATAATTTTAATTTAATCTTAAAATTATATAAGTGAGATTTCTCATAATTGGTCTAATTATAGGGCGGTATAACAAGAGACACTCTCTTATGACTTGTAAGTTATAAGTGTCAAAATTCTAAAGTAAATGTATTAAGATATATTATAATTTAATTTAGTTTTCAATTATTAAAAAATAACAATTCAACCTGTATTATATATTTGATTATATATTTTAGTAACTAATATTTGTAAAATTTAAAAGATTATATATATTTTAAATTAAAAACCACCAGAAGGTGGAAGGGATTTTTATAGGCTTCCCAAATCCGTCCACCCACAAGTTACATAAGTGAAGCCGTAACGATGCCCATCCGCGTTTGATGTTCTCTTGAAAAGAAAACCTGAACTAACAATTATCAACAAATAACAAAAAGTGTGTTTTGGTTAAGATGTTTCCACCGAAGATATCTCCACCCCCGTGTTAATATCTCGGCGGTCAGATCCAAACCATTCTTCACCATAATTAGCTATATAGATCTTTGAATGTTTTTGTGAATTCTAATGCTGGGCAGACCGATGTAATCCCCTAGAAATGCAGCTTTCGATGCATCATTGAGGTTCCTTTCACTCAATTTTCATGTTGCTTCTTTCCTCGTTGTTGAGCATAATTTGCCAGATGATGTGCAAGCTTGTTTTGTTCTTTGTAGCAGTGTTGTATCCTGATTGTTGTTGGCGCAAGAAGTGTTTCTAGTTCCATAAGTACTGGTTGCAGCCTCCAGTTCCATGTTATTTTTTCCATCATCTGCACCACCTGCAAACAATTAGATTCAACAATTTATAGAGAGAAATTAAGTTCTAAACATTTCCTAATACCCGCTGTGATTCCCAGAATCTCGGCATGCAATGAGTCCTCCACCTGATGTACTTGATTAACGCCCAGGTAGCAAACCTGTCCTCTATAGTCCCTAACTATCATACCAGTTTTTGGAAGTGTTCTATGTGAGTATGTTGCATCCGTATTCATTTTAAAACCTCTATTAGGGGGTTCCCACTTATATGCTCTAATCTGTTTCAACCTTGGCTGTTTAAATATCGGGATTAGCCCCTTTTGTATTAGATGTTCACAGTCCTGGTTTTTTTTGAGGATGAATAGAGAAGATGTCTATTAGTAGTCTGTTAAGCTGATGCATCATGATATTTGGGATGATGTTGACAAAATATCATTTTACATCTTGCTTTCCAAATTAACCAACATATCAGATTAGGCATGATGTTGACAAAATTATTACTGGTTTTAGAATCATTTTTGTATGACCAATACCAAGATAATCTGTCAAAAAGGTGCCTGGAAATTGGTTCCCTAATTCCTAGCATATTTGTTTTTGCAGAATTCCACATTATCATTCCAACATCACAACCATTAAACATATGATCCATGGTTACCTGCTCTTTAAGACAAAGAGAACATCTAGAGACAAACAAAAATCCCAGTCTACTTATAACATCATCGATTGGAAGAAAGTTATTTTTCATTTTCCAACTGAAAAATGCAATTTTCCTAGGAAGAAGTTGATGCCATACCTCTTTGAGAGCAACAGATGTAGAAATTGTCCTCCTACATAGTTTATAAGCAGACTTTATTGAAAACTTACTTATTGAGCTGGGCTTCCATATCATTACATCAACTTGTTCACTAATCCTTAGATTGATAACAATTCTCTGCATTACTTTTTGAGATAAACCAGTACTAAAAATTTCTAAATAAAGATCCCATTGTTGTAAAACAAATTCTGATTGTTAGATATGGGTGAGGCAGCTCTATATGTTGGTTCCACTTATCAATTAGGCAGCCCATTTGAGACCAGTTAGCTAGCAGGAATTACAGTCTCCTGATCCAATCCTAATGAAGGTATTTTTCTCTACAAATTTAGAGATTTTCACACTTCTTTTCCACGGATCAGATGTCTTGTAAGATTAACATATTTTCAGATTTCTAATTTGAAGTCCATTTTCCTCTAATGGATATGTTAGCTTGTCCCAACTCCTCCAATGTCTTTTTGGTTTTGAGTCCTTGCCTTTACCCCAAAGGAAGTCCTGACACATGGCTTGAATTTTTTCAATTATGTGCATTGTAGGTGACATAACTATCCAGTTATGTTTTGGAATTGCCATTAAGACACTGTTAATTATTGTTGTTCTTCCTGCTTGGTTTAATAATCTGCTATTCCAGTTCTGAATTTCAGAGTTAATTTTTTCAACCATTCCTTGAAAATAGCATTTCTTTTTCTACCTTCAAACACATGAACTCCTAGATAAGTAAATGGCAGAAAACCTTGTGACATATGTGTAAGCTCCCTGATTCTATTTATTGTCTGGTTACTGGTCTTGTTTCCTACATAGAATGCACTCATACTGTAATTAACTACCTGACCAGTGGTTTTTTCATATTCATGCATAAACAGAATCAGATTATGAAGAGGTTTTTTGGTTGCTT
Organism: Rubia tinctorum; assembly: GCA_032355605.1. Classification (NCBI taxonomy): domain Eukaryota; kingdom Viridiplantae; phylum Streptophyta; class Magnoliopsida; order Gentianales; family Rubiaceae; genus Rubia; species Rubia tinctorum. Next base: position 30,335 of record JAULKM010106787.1, on the reverse strand, counting down.
TGAGAAAGATCAATGTATCATCAGCATATGATAAGTGTGTTATTCTCATAGCACCGGGGACTTTGAAACTCTCAATTAGATTATTATTAAATATCAACTTCATTCCTCTGTTAAGGATTTCAGTAATGATATTAAACAGAATTGGTGAGAGTGGATCTCCCTGCATGAAACCCCATGTGGCTTTGAAGAAACCATTTGATTTGCCATTTATTAAAACTGAGAACCAAGCTGAACCTATGTTGCTAAGAATTAGGTTTGCAAAATGTCCATGGAAACCCAATTTTAATAGGATAGAGTTCAACATCATCCATGAAACGCTATCGAATTCTTTCGATATATCAATTTTAGCAATCATATTCAAAGATTGATCTCTTTTGTCTAGAAGTCTAGTCATTTCCTGCATGACCAGGATGTTATCATGTATTTCTCTTCCCTTAAGGAAAGTACTTTGTTCATGAGATATGCATTTGTCAATAACGAGTGAAATTCTGTCCACTAACACTTTTGAGCATATATTTTGTTGATAAAATTTGAAAGTGAAATTGGTCTATACTCATTAAGATCACTTGGATTAAGTGTTTTAGGTATTAGGCAGATTAAAGTACTGGAAATACTAGGTGGCAGAGGCACATAACACATGAATTCCTGTATGCATCGAAGTATATCACATTTAATTATATCCCATGCATTTCTATAAAAAGATCCTGTAAATCCATCAGGCCCTGCTACACTATTCAGGTTTAAACCAAACACTATTTATTTAAGTTCATCCATCTCAATCATCCTTATTAATTGACAATTTTCCTGCTCAGTTATAATTGATGGGATATATTCCAAACATTTTTGAAAAGCAACTCCAGTTATGTCATAGTTATCATATGTGAACAAAATTTTGAAATATTGTACAACATGTATTCCTATTTCTTCCTGTTCAGTCAACCACACACCATTTTCATCCTTGATCCTGTTAATCCTTAGAACTGCCTGCTTACTTCTAACTGAATTATGAAAAAAATTTGTGTTCATATCTGCCTCTGTAAGCCACTTGTTCCTAGATTTTTGTTTCCATTACATGTTCTCCTCTTTTAGCCTTTTGTTCAGATTAGTTACAGCCTGAGCTAGTTGGTATAGGTCATTATCTGATACTGTCAGATCATATTTAATTTCCATTTCCTGGACCCTAGCTTCTGCCTGTTTAATATTCTCCAAAAGATCTCTAAAATTTGTTTTGTTCCATAGTTTTAAGGTTGTGTGTCTACATGTCTTTCCCAGCAAGACTTTACAGTTTCCAAGAAATCTGTTCTCTCCATCCACATATTTTGGAATCTAAAAGACTTTGGTGAGCTTGGTTCCTGGACCTGTGTGTCTAGAATAAGGGGAGAGTGATATGAAGGCACCATACTTAACACCTGGATAACTGTGTTTTGAAACTGTGCATTCCAGATTACGTTTTCCATTATCCTAACTAACCTTTTAGATACTCTATATTGGCCATTTCTGCCATTTGTCTATGTGAATGTATTGCCAACTGTTGAAAGATCCAGTAGGGCATTTGACTCAATGAATGTGTCAAAATATAGTATGCTATTAGGGTCTGGATTAGAGGATCCCTTATATTCCCCTGAACTTCTGATTACATTAAAATCTCCAGCCAGTATTATAGGGAAAGTACAGTTTTAATTTTATCCTCTAAGCTGTCAAACATTATTTTTCTTATTGCTCTATTATGCTTTCCATACACTACAAATAGGATGAAGGTAAAATATGTGTTTTTTTTATGTTGACTTTAATCTTCATATAGTCCTGATGTTCATGAACTATTGTAAGTCATAACCATTTTTTAGCCAATATCCAAATCCTAGAGTTCTATGAAACTAAGGCCTGTTCAAAACCTAGGGAGATCCTGAAACTTTCTATTTTCTCTAGTTTCTGCTTTGGTTAAGTGATAACCATTATGGAAATATTATGCAGATGAATCAGTCTCTTCAATCTAACATAAGAACCTGCAATTCCTCTTACATTCCATGAACAAAGTTTAACATTCATTGATGGATTTTGATTTTGATTTCAAGCGAGTTACTACCAAGTTTGGTGATCTGAAATAATTTTTGGAAAGATCTAGTGGGTTACCTCCTTCCGGGGTGCTACCATCTGCTTTGTCATTACTTTTGTCTTGATTGCTTTCTATTTTCTGGTGTTGCTTCCCTTTTTGTGCTATATTGTTGTAGCAATTCTTCTTCACGTTCAGATCTTGGTGATTGCTCAGCTTGGTCTTCATGGTCCATTCATAGGTACCTGAGATGGGAATTTGCTCATCAGTTTCTTGTGAAACTTTTTCTGACTAGAAAAGACAATAGTAGAGTGATCTTCTTGTTTCTACAGTTGTATGTCATCCATTGATCTCCAATTTCAGTGATTCCTCTTTATCATATCTCTTTCGCTAGTGCAACTCAGTGTTTGGTTTATTTTTGATGGACTGAAAGAGTGTTTGTTAACCACCCTCCACTCTGTTTGGACAGGGTTCCTGCTTCTAGCAGCCATTTTGATATGTTTTGGTTGATCTGCTTCTAACTGTATAGCTTCCTCTGCCTCCTGGAATTCATCCTCCTCTACATTATCTTGCATATGCTCCTTGGTAAGGTTTACCAAGTCAGGGATTGGTACACTTTTCAGCTTCTTTTTCTCTGGTTTTGAGGACTTATGTTTTCCACAGTCAGCCGAGCGGTGCCCAATCTTTAAAAATTTACAGCAGTAGGCCGGATGATCCTCGTATTTAATATGATACCATTTACTCTCTTTTTGTGACCCCAACCTTATCCTTTCAGGGAATTTTCCGGTGAGATCCATTTCCACACACAGCCGTATTGTTGAAGATCTTGTATGATTGATAGATGGTTGATCTGCGAATATGAGTTCCCTAATCTTCTAGCAATCAATGAGATGGAGTCTTTGTGTAGGTAGTATGCCGGGGGAACTCCACAGTAAGCCATATTGGAACTAGAGGAAGCTCTTCCTGCACATTAAAATTTCTTGTCCATTTTAGAACCTTCATAACCGTGCCACCCAAGTTCCGATTCCTTTTGATCTAGCAGCGTTGTATGTCTTCCTCAAGATCAAACCATATGAACACATGTCTCCTTTCAAGGGCTGTTATTGTTGCTTCTCCTTTGAACCTGATTCGCTTGAATTGGTGTCGAATGAATTCCAAAGAAGGACGGCCTCGTGGAAATTTTCCGATGAGATTTCTCTTGAAGGGTTTCGATAGATGTTGTATCTCCTCATCACTGAAAAGGACTGAGATATCTCCCTTGAATTCTGTGATTGGTTTGAGTGTAGGGGATATGGAAACGTTGGGCTATGTTTGGGTCAGGGCCGATTTGTATGAGGACGGCGGACTCACGCCAGGAGGCGGAGCCGCCATGGCGACGGTGGCGAAAGAGACGTTGGAGCTTAGATCTGACAGTTTACAGAGGGAATATTTTTTGTTTTTGTGTATGTTCTTTGTCTGGATTATGTTGGGTATATGGTTAGAGAGAAGGCGGAGCGTTTTAGAGAGAGAAGGCAAATGATTCCTGTGATCTCCTAATTAACATTATGATTTAACAGATTATATATAAATATATATATATAAAAATCTAATAAAATATTACACGTCAGCATATTTACATACATGTACGAGATTTAATATTTAGGGTAATAAATTTTAACTTACTACCTCTGTTTCGTTGGATGTGGCACCATATATTTAGGTGCTTAGATTTAGGTGAATGAAATGAGTGGATGAAATTGAATTAAAAAGTAAAAAGTAGAATAAGTGGATTAAATTGAAGGAATCTTGCCATAAAAGGAAAATGTGACAAATTCACAAAAACAACCAAAAAAGGAAGTGTGCCACATCCAATGAAACGGAGAGATTATGTTTTTTAGGGAATAACACCTGTTATGGTGGGGGGTTTGGCAGACCCCTACCTGTTTATTAAATTAAATGGAAGATTACAAAATGAGGGGGACGTAATACCTTACCTCTTGAGAATAAAACCTGTAGGTCCTGAATACATTTGGCCTAATAAACTAGAGGACCTCAGATCAAACAATTTTGAAATAAGAAAGCACAAACACTTAGAGTTTTATTACATCATTAGCAGATACAAGTATAGTCAGGAAAAAGCTATGTTCTAACATACGGGACCGAAGCAGCATCCAGTAAAATCTTCCCTCGAGTCTCTTTGGGCAGATCTGCAAAAGTGAAAATATTGTTTACCTACAAAGAGCTTGCCAATTTAGCTAAAGCATAGGCTACACTGTTGGCTTCTCTATAAATGTGTTGCATTCTGATGCTGAGCTTCCCGAGGAGTGATCTGATATGTCTGATATTGTTCAATTCTGCTTGAAGAATTGAACAGTTTGGAATGGTTTTGGAAAGCTCTACCACAACAGATCCATTGCAATCTCTGAGTATAACTCCAATACATGCTCTTCCATTTTGTAACACAGATCCATCTATATTCAGTTTAAAATTCCTTGGCAGATTCCATTTTATAATTTTGTTTGCCTTTTTTTGTGATGACTTTTCTTTATCATTAGCTTAGGTATGCTGTTAATAAGGTTCCAATGGAAAAATAATTCTCTTATTTAGAAGAATGTCATTAAGAAGGTGTAGGGTGCTTTTGATTAATGAGTTTATGTTAGAACTTTGATTATCAAAAATGATTTTGTTCCTATCACATCAGATAGACCAAGTAATCAGACAGGAAATCAGCTTGATTATGTTATTAGCCTCTTGATTTTGGATGTTTAGATTCCAATAGAAGTAAAATCTATCCCATAAAAAATAGAAATCATGTGATTGTATGGAAAATACTTGATCTACACATTTCCAGAGTTTTGTTATTTCTGGACAGCTGCTGAAACTGTGGTGCAATGTGTCAGAATCATTTTGGAAATAATAACATTTGAAGGGCGTTTGGAAATTGAAGTCCTCTAAAATGTCAGGCATGGCAATTAATCTGTTGAGTAGTCTCCAGTTGAAAAGACTTATTTTTTTGGGTAGATAGGAGGACCACAGATATCTGAATGAATTTATTTTCTGTTTCTTAAGTCTGAGGATCTCATAAGCCGATTTAGTAGAAAATTGGCCATTAAGAGTTGGGTTCCAAATCATCTTATCCTCATAATTTGTCCATATGTTAGTTTTTTGGTCCAAGATTTGTAAAATGTCATGTGGCAGTAAATGTTTGAGTAGCTGTGTGTGAAAGTGTTTGTTTGTTAAGAATTCAGCTAGTGTTAAATCTGGGAAAGGGAAGTTAGTATTTGAGTTTAAAATATCAGCCAAAATACCTTTTCCAGTCCAGTTGGAGTTCCAAAATGAAATATCTCCTCTGCCTATTTGGACAAGTGTGTTTTGTTGAGCTATTTCATTAATTTCAATAATTCTTTTCCAAGTTCTTGAAGTTTTTTGAAGTTCTGGAAAGGACCATATGAATTTAGCCCATAAAGAGTTACCTTGTTGAAGTTTCCACCACAATTTCTGTGAAAAACTTTTAACCATTATGTGGTGATTTTTAAGGCGTATTCAATTTTCATCTAGAGGATAGCTTAGTTTCTGATATGATTTCCAGATTATTTTCTTTTTGTTTTCTGAATTAATAGGATTCCATAGGAATTTAGCCATCATTTTATGAATATTATCAATGATAGTGTTTGTTGGCTTGAGGACTATTTTTTTAATGCAGTGGTAAAGATGACAAAACATGTTTTATAAGTATTAGTCTTCCTGCTGCAGTTAAAGATTTATTCTGCCAGTTTTGGATTTTTGTATTAATGTTGCCTAAGAGTGAATGAAAGTGAGAGTTCTTTGTTCTACCTGTGTAAATTGGACATCCTATATATTTGAAAGGTAGAGTTCCCAGTTGCATGTTTGTCATAGATTTTATTACTGAAACAATATGAACTGGTGTGTGTTTTGAAGGAAAAAAGGATGATTTGTCAAAATTGATCTTTTGGCCAGTTGCTAATTCATAAGATTTTAGAAAGCTAGTCAATGTTTGTAATCCTTTTTTTGAATATTGAAAAAATATTGTTGTGTCATCATCAAAGGAAAGGTGTGTGATTTTAATCATGGCTGAGGGAAGTTTATAAGGACTGATGTTTGAATATTGGTAAAGGAAGTTCAAGTTCTTAGAGAAAGCTTCAGCCATCAAAATGAAAAGGATGGGGGAGAGTGGATCTCCTTGTTTTAAACCTCTTGAGGGTTGAAAAAACCCATTAGGAGTTCAATTGATTAATACTGAGAAAAAGGCTGAACTTATATTATCTATGATCAGTTTTGTGAAATGTTCAGAAAATCCAATTTTAATCAATAGTTTACTGAGAAATTGCCAGGATACTCTGTCAAAACCTTTCATCATATCTAGCTTGATAATCATGTTATGACCTTTTGTTTTTGAATGGATGAAATTTGTGATTTCTTGCATTAGCAAGACATTATCAGCAATTTCTCTACCTGATGTAAAGGCTGATTGTTCAGGGATGATTATTGTGTTGAGATGTGGCTTTAACATTTCAGAAATTAGATTTTTCATAATCTTGTTTGAGAAATTACAAAGACTAATAGGTCTGAAATCCTTGAAGGAAGAACAAACATTTTTTTTGGAATTAAAACTATTAGAGCTGAGGAGATAGTTTTTGGTACATGGGTTAAGGTTAAGAAATCGTTTATTGCTTCTAGTATGTCTTCTTGGATAATCTCCCTGCAGTGTTTATAGAAACTTCCTGGGAATCCATCTGATCCCGGGCTGAATCACTGTCCATTTGTTGTATAATGGAGGTGAGTTCCTGCATTGTAGCAGGTTTTGTCAATTGTTGATTAATCTGTTGTGTTATAACTTCTGGAATATTTTCTAATATTAATGAAGTGTTAATGCCTGAAGGATCAATCAGTAGCTTCATGTATTAGCAATTCAGTGAAAAATTTAACAGCTTCATCACTGATTTATTGTTTTGTACTTATCCATTTTCCATTTGAGTTTTTTTATCTCAGTGATCATTTGTCTTTTATGTTTTGCTTTAACTGTATTATGGAAAAATTTCGAATTTGTATCACATTCTCTTAACCATTTGACCCTTGATTTTTGTTTCCAGAACATGTCTTGGTTTGTTAAGGCTAAAGTAAGGTTGGCTTTAGTAGAATTCTATGCTATAAGATTTGCTGATGATTCAGCCTGTTGCAATTTAGCTTCTGCTTGCAGAAAAGTTTCTTCACATTCTTTCACCTTATCAAAAATGTTTCCAAAAATGTTAATGTTCCAGATTTTTAAGGCTGCTTTTAGGTTTTTAATCTTGAAGGCCAGTTTATGCATACCTTTTAGATGTGTTTGTATATTCCATGCATCTTGTGTTATTTGCATGAAATTTTTATGTGTTGACCAACAATTTTGGAATCTGAAAGGTTTAGGACCCGAGGGTTCAGTTTCTCAACTTATGCTAAAGAGAATGGGAGAATGGTCAGATTGTTGTCTAGGAAGTGTTTTAATATTTGACGAAGGGAATATTGACCACCATTTATGGTTTGACATGGCCCTGTCAAGTCTCTCCTATATTCTCCCCTTACTTCTTACACCTGTCCATGTGTAAAGGCTTCCAGATGTTGGCAGAGTTATGAGTTCTACACTTGTGATGAATTTGTTAAAATTTTTAATGCCTCTAAGGTTAGGAATTGAAGGTCCAAGATATTCTTCAAACTTAGGATGAATGGAATATCTCGTATTTTAAATTTTAAATTTCATGTAAATACAAGAAACATTTTTGCCACTAAACCCCCCTAAAATAAAGGTCTGGTTCCACCACTAGATATCAGTCCCATTTTTCTTCCTTATTCTGTTTCCTTTGTCCGATAAGTGACATAACATTTGTATTAGATTATAATAAAGTAGACTTTTGTTAGCATTTGCATATAAGGTGTTATATGGATTGTGCATGTAATGTGTTTTTAATGTTCACACACTTGTGTTTAAAAGGATCTTAAAGCATATGTTGTGTCATTTCCCCCCCTAAGTTTTGAGGTTATTCTGGTCAGGTACTGGAAATGGAAATGAAGCTAGAAGACCCGATGTATACGACCGTAATCAATCAATGTATAAGACGCAAGAGGATGTTTAGAGATGTGTGGGATGCAATAACTAAGTATTGAACATTTTCCAAGATGTTCCTTCATATCTAATTTGTCTCTTGACAGATGATTTCTATATTTTTTTACTTATATTTTTAATTTGTCTCTTCATATCTAAAATATGTTTTTATATTATGTTTTTAACATATTTTTTCACATTCAAATACACATTATTAGTTGTTTTAACTTATATAATAAAATATTTTCATATTCAATTTGAAACGTAAAAGTTTTATGTAATATATAAGTAATAGATCGAGAAACGAGAATGTGTGAACCTTAAAATAAGAGTGCAAAATTTATAATGTAATCATCTAAATGGAAAATAATGAATTGTTTTGCCAAAAAGTATATTTTTATTTATGTAAAGGGTATAATTAATTCTTTCATCAACTATGAAGTGGTAACAAAATATTTTCATTTATCATAAATGTTGCAAATAATGTTGAATTTTTTAACATTTTAGTAATATGATGAAATTGTGTCACAAATTTACAACATATTTATTTTTGTGTCATCTAATTAAGACATTTTACTTAACTGTAGTAATAATTTGTCTTTATCTTGGGGCATTATAGAAAGTGTCACATATATGTCACGAGAAAGATGACACAACAAAGAGATGACACATTTATGCAACAAATTTACAACAAATTAATGATTATGTAATCTAATTGTGACACTAAATCACATGTCGCATATGTGTCACAAGAAAGGTGACATAACAAAGAAATGACATAAAAATGTCGCAAATAAATGGCACATCGGAATTAGTGGGGCAAATATACGACATTTACATATTGGTCACATGCATATATGTCGTAAAAGATTAACTTTGTTGTAGTGAGGATTAGTTCACAAAGGGTATTGATTCTTAATTAACCCGCGGGATTAAGCAACAATGGAAAATGCTAGCAAGCAAAAAAGTATAAACTCGAAATTCTAAATTTTTTATTAATAATAATGTGTGTAAAATCGTGGATGGCTTCCCCTATTTATAGGGTATAATTCGGCCACTTAGAATTAGAAATTGAAAAGAATTATGGCAGTTTGAAGAGGCTAAAACCATATGTAACTACAATACCTAATTTAAATCTAAATGATGAACATATTCATTCAAGTAAATCAATCCAAATATTGGATGAATTCTTGAATGAATCTACATTATCTAAACTTACCAAATATAATTCTAATCAAATCAAAACTAAATATTCTAAACACTAGATTAGAATATAACCAAAACTCTTTTAAGCCAACATGGCTAAGTTTATGGGATTTATTAATAAAAATAAATTAAAATGATCACACACACTACCACATTAATAAATCCAGTGGAAAAAATAGTATAGTGTTGACCCCCTAAAAATACTAAACTAAGAAAATCATAATAAATGATATTTTTGACCTCGTATCATTAGCCTTCTTTTAATGTGCCACATATGGTTTACATTTCTTGACCGAAAGCCTCAGGGTTTCCATGAGTTTAATGTAGTTTCTCCACAAGTGTTAGTGATACATAAGAGTTCTATGTTGTGTGGGTATGTTATTCATGGTCATTTGTGTAGGGTTTAGGATTTTGGTTGGGAAATGGTATCCTAAGATTGAGTGTTGCATTCGTTGAGGGTTTTAGTGTTTAACTTAGGGTTCGGTAAGCAAAAGAATGAAGGATTAATTGTTGCATTTTAATGGGAATCATTGGTTTATTAGTAGTACTATTGGCTTATGTCATTGCTACGTAAACTTCTAAAGATCGTAGGATTAATTGTTGCAATTTCAAATTAAAGGATTTTTTATTTGTATTCTACATTTCATTTTATTAGGGTAAATTTATTCAATATTTTATTTATTTATTTAATGTTTAGTAATATTTTGGGATATGTAGATCCTTGAAGTACGGTTAAGTAATTTTATGGTATACTTTTTAGTGTAGCATACAAAATGAAATCTCTAATAAAATGACTTGTGATAAAATTTCAATCCCGAAATGAGAATCCACCAACAAAGAACCATGGTATGGATGAGGATGAGGATGAGGATGACGGATGACGGATCCGAGGATGTAGGAATATCCCGAACTCATTGTAGAACTTTAGATGATTTGACGCCCGATTGGACCCCTCCATCTAGGGGATCACGTCATTCCCCCGGAGATATTGAGATGAATCGAGAGGTTATAGTTAAAACTTTGAGAATCAAGCTGCAATTGTTCAAACCAGAAAATCTAGAAAATCCCTTACAACCAAGTGAAAAAAGGTATAGGTTTATATTTCTTCAAAATTTTACTAACAATTAAAGAAATTTGTAAATTAACATATAGTTTGGTGGGAATACAGAAATCATTCTACTGTGAGCTATATATTGACCAAGACATGGGTGGTAAACCACTCCACATAGCCAATGGAGTTCCGCATGAGTTGATCCAACACCATCACTACATACCTATTGCTGAGGGTATATATAGGGTTACATTGGAGGATTTGTTGGTGTTGGGTGCCCCTTTGCCAATCACAGACAGAGAATACAAGAAGGTTGGTTCTGCACGGGGAATATTTCTACTTTGACCTCATTGACTTATATATGTCGATCCTGAAATGGATCGACACTTGAAGGAAACACGGCCTGCATCGCCTAAACTGGTGAAAACAACACCAATACCCATCAAACTAACACCTAAATTGGGCCTCACAATACCCATGAGGGTAGACCGCCATTTGCATGAGCACAAGTTCTTTAAGACTCACCACACTTCGTACGGGTCCTGTATAATTAGTTTCAACCACATGATTAAAACTCAACATACTCATTCTTGGGAAATGAATGTGTATTCGGACGCAAATGGGAGATTGTTGCACTTTGGAGTGATTTTTTAAAGATCTATGGAGATGTGAGCAAGTCAATCATACGATCATGTTCATCTACATGTTGTGAGATATTTCTTTAATTTTTTAGTTAAATTCACTATTTTAGTTACTTCAAAGCTACATAAATAAAATGTCATTTCGTAGGTACATGTTTTTTACCCATAATAATAAAAAAGGATGGATTGGATACATATGCCCGGTGTCGATTCAAGAAATTGGTTGTATGAAACGAGAGGATCGACTACATTCATAAGAGCCAAGGGTGAAAGGGTTAGAATCTTTTCATTGTGTCAAACATTGAAAGGTTATACTAAGTTTGCTCAATTTACTTCCTGGCTACAAACCACACATTTTGTAGATAATTTAAATTTTCTTATTCAGGGACCATTGGGGGCTGATTTTCATTGTCCTTGCCCATAACCAAGTGTATTGGATGGATCCCCTGCACTTCTAACTGTCGGATGCATTTGTCGATATTTTGGAATTGGCAATAAAGAATAACAGTGACCAAAATAAAATTAATTTAGAGGTGGACTATGAACATAATTTTTTCAATTTACAATAATTAATTGATATAAGAATTTAATAAAGGATTTTATGTATTAAATCAGTTCAAGAAATGGGCGCAAACTTGGGAGTGTGGCTATTACGTTATGTTATAGGCGGCTGAGTGCATTCAAGAAGTCAAATATGACTTACTTCAAATTGACAAGGTACTTGTACAATTGTTTCTAGCAACTAATCTAACCAAGTTTTCTTGTATTTTCTACTAACTACTTATTGATAGATTTTCATAAAGGAATCGAAGCACTACTCCCAAGATGATATCAACAATATGAGAAATTATTTGGCTAGGCATCTTATACCCAATCGGTTAGCAACTCTAGGGAATCCGGATATTGCTAAAGTAACACAATTAGATAAATAGTGAAGCTTAGATGATGGAGATGCCAAGACGACTACCACCATAAATGAAGACATTCCATGACTTAATCAAACATTCAAGGGTTATGTTTGGGATCCTCTAAGTGACATGGCTGGATCGATGTCAAGGTAAAAAACAAAGCTTAGGGATGCGGCATTGAATGCTTTGATGGATCAACTTCATGATATATAATTCAAGAATAAGTCGGCTAGGGCTTGGATTAATTATTCAAGCTTGTCGATTAACTGATGACGTCATGAAGAACACTATACTTTTTTCCCACTGGGTTTTTAATGAGGTAGTGCGATCATTGTAAACTATTGTAACATTATTTTATTTAAGTCCAATAACTCGGCCATGTGGGCTTCTGAAGAGTTAATATTTTCTAACAGTCCATTAGGGTTTTAAAAAATATGTAGTTTTATTCTGATTAGAATTGGATTTGGTAAGATTAGATAATGTAATATTCTTCAAGAATACTTCTTGAAGGGGACGGCCGAATTACAGTTTAAAATAGGAATTTTAGTTAGATATGGTTTTAGCTTCTTAAAGCTGCTATATAAAGGAGGGATATGGTCGAGATTTTGATCATCTTTATCAATCAAATATTCAGAATTTTTGAGTTATACTCATTGTTGCAGCATCTTCATTCTTGCTTAATCGTGCGGGTTAATTAAGTATCAATAACCTTGTGAACTAATCCTGCGGGCTAGTTAGTGAACAAGTTGAAATCAGATTACCCCGAGGGCTAGAGTCTGAATTTCGTGCAGCACCTGTAGGGTTTACTAAATCTCTATTGTTGTCAAAGATTTAAAATTCTACAATCCAGAGTGTTCGTAAGGATATTCATGTCAGTTGGTATCAAAGCAAAATGGAAGACCCTTGTGGCCGAAAATCTTTAGGGGTTTTTAGTTTCTTTATTTATTTATTTTTAAAAAAATTCTTTTAAATTTACAAACTCTTTCGTGTCTTATTTTAACTATTTTTGCTTGATCTTTCTTAGCAGAAGGATTGAATCTAGAGTCGAAGGATGTCAAAGGGTCCGAGTGTTAGAATACTTCGGTATTACTCTCTGCCTTCATCTTCATCAATCGAGTCAGGAGGACGTCGAAGGGTCTGAGTGTTAACAAGTATTATCCGGCTTCACGTCCCAGTCAGTTCATAGATTTTAGATACCTTATACATATTATGTGCTTGCGATATTTTTCATACACTCTTCTGAAGAATTGTTGCATGCTCATAATCTTAATTGTTTTCTTTATCGTTCTTTGATTCCGTAATCTTGAATTTTTCTTTGATTCTTGATTACACAATATACAAAAAAATTAAAAAAGGTCTTTTGTGTCTTTTCTAGATATAATATCATATTCTATATCCTTACGATCTTGAATACCTCGAATTTCTTTTGAATCGAGGGGAAGTTGTCTCAGTTTTCTTATTCCAAGTTTATATAGGCTTTCTTTGTTCCAAAAATTTTCGAAAATAAAAAAAATGGGTAGCAGATTTTTGATTTCAATATCGTAATTTGGGGTTTGGAAATCGGGAAATTAGGGCCGTTTGCAATTTTCAAATGTTTGGGGGAAGTTTTGCAATTTTTGAAAATTTGGGAATTGCACACGGTTGGAAAATTTGGGGAATAAGAATCTTATTTTGTGTGATTTATTTTTAAAAAGAGTCGAATTTATATCTGAAAAATAAAGAAGATAAAAAGGAAATCCGACTTGAAAAAGGAAAAGAAAAAAAAATCCTAGTCGGAATCGAAAAAGGGAAATTATTTTAATTGGGCATGAATTGGAGCTGAATTTTTCTTGGGCAGCAAGTAAACCAATTATTTTCGTTTCAAGGAAGGATTTGGAGTTAAAATCATAATCCCATTTGATTTCGGAAAATTTTCTGTAATTCTCGGAACTTTTTGAAGCCTATATAAAGCATTCTTGTCTTGATTATAACTTCTTCATTACAGCTCCATTCATACCATTAAAATTGATTTTAGTTCCCTATTCTTTTTAGAATTTAGAATTCCAGGTTGTAGAGCCCAATTTTGAGTTTATATATATATATATATGTATATATATTAATTTCGAGATAAGTTCTGCAGTAATTTACTCTTATCTTGCTTTGAATTTGCGGTGAATTGATCGATTTCCCTCATATTAGTCATTTCCTTGTGAGTTGTGAGCTTTATACACTTGGCGAGTGACCTTACTAAACAAATGGAAGGGGGGTGATTTTTATTACTAACCATTTATTTTCTTAGCAGTTTAGCAGAGATGGCGGACGATAATCCATTCGTCCCACCTTTTGTTAGCAATCCTAACAATGTGCCATTGAAAAACACATCCACTAGCAGAGGTGGTGAACATACATGAGATGATGCTCTGGATAGTTGGGAGCGACATCGATTCAAACCGAATGAACCTTTTGATCCAGATCGGTTTGCTGTCACTATGAATGCACTTATGAGTGAGGAGCAGAGATTGGAGAGAAAAATTAACACCATGGCACCTCCTACACCATAGTCCACAGTCATGAGAGGCAATTCTTAAGGATTTGTTCTCAAATTCAAAGGTTATGGTAGTTCCAATGAAGATTCCAATGAATCGGAAAGACAATCACATCGATGATCTTCAAGAAAGCATCGTCACTACAAACATCATGATTCCCGAAGGAGAACACAAGATAGCTTGAGTTCAAGGTTAATCTCAAATTTTGCAAGAGAAATCAAGGGGTTGAAGTATGATATCCCTCAATTTTATGGTCAACATAATCCGATGAAGTTCCTTGATTGGGAGCGACATATTGAGAATTTGTTTGATCTCAACAATTATTGGGAGTAATAAAAGGTTAAAGTGGCGCAATATTCCTTCACTCATTATGCAGCCGAATGGTGAAAAAATGTGAAAGAAAAGAGACAACTTGCTGGAAAGAGACCTATCTCCACCTGGGAGAGATTGAAGACCGAGCTTCGCAATTATCATGTTTTGCCTACTTATCTGATGGAAAACATTATTATTTGGCCAATATGAAGCAAGGAAATTACACGGATGATGAGTACTGGAAAGATCTGAAGTTGACCATGAGAAGGGTCGGGATGAAAAAAGATGACGTATTCATAAAAAATTGATTCATTGAAGGACTGCGGTAGAACCTTCAAACACCAATAATGATTCAACATCACATATCCATGGAAAATTTATTGATGAAATCAAGGTTGGTTGAGAGCACCATGCGGTCATGGAAGCCACAGTTCGGTTTTCCTAGTCAATGCTTAGGGTTTGACTTTGGATACCCTAGTTCTGACCGAGGAAATGGCACATCAATATGCGGCCGAGGGTCTGTTCAAACCTACTCAAATCCAACTTATAGCTCTATTGATAGGAAGATGGCACCCAAAGTTTCTAGCCAAAAGTCTTCAAGGAATTCAGGTAAGTCCCCTGTCTCTTCATCAAATTCGGTTTCAGTTAACTCCCCTACTTGTTTTCATTGTAAAGAAAGAGGACATGTCCGTAGTAACTTCCACCATTGAGGAAGGTGATGAAGGAGATGAATACGCTTATATGCCACCTCTCTATGAGAGTGGGGAAGAATAGGTAGATGAAGAGATCGTCGTAAATGATCAAGGTGAACAAGGTCCGGAAACACAAGGTAAGTTCATGACATTGAGAGCTTTAAACTCTCAAGTGGCCAAAACTCAGGTACAAAGGGTTAATATTTTTCATAATCGATGTCTTATGAAAGATAAGAATTGTTTATTGATGGAGAAAACTGTTTCTAATCTTCTTGTTAAATCATTTTTTAATTGTTACTACTCATCCATCACCTTATAAACTTATTTGGTTAAATGGTTGTGGTGAGATTAGGGTTAATAAAAAATACATGGTTAGCTTTAAGATCGGAAAATATCATGATTCTATCTTATGTGATGTTATACCTATGGAAGCTAGTCATATGTTGTTAGGAAGACCTTGGCAATTTGGTCGTAAATCTATACATGATGATTACAATAACAAGATTACTATGATTTAGGATAAAACAAGGTATACATTGGTTCCATTATCACCGGTGGAAGTTATCGAGCTCTAAGGCGCATGAAAATTGACAAAGAAAAGTTCGCGATTGAGTCTAACATGGCCGATAGGAACCCACAAAAAAGGGTGATTAAAAAGAACTGAAACCATAGAAATTTTGATCATAAGTCAGGGACGGCAGATCCAGGTATGCAGGAAAGTTTTTGAATGATTCTGAAAAGTCACGAAAGGTTTTATCTTCACATCTTAGTCTCCCGCCATCTATTTTTATGATGAAATGTGAATTCCCATTTGAATCTAGAAATTCATTTTATGCATCTATTAGGGACATGAATCATGATTTTTCTAATCATTCGTATGTATTAGGTCTACATTTTAAAGAAAGTTATTTAGCTAATGAAGATATACCTGCGCATGTTCCTCCACGGTTTGCTGAAATGTTGCTGGAATTTGTGGATGTTTTTCCGGAGGCATTGCCTCATGGCTTACTCCATCTGCAAGGCACTGAACATGAAATAGACTTTATTTGGGGTTCGTTTATACCTAATCGACCAACTTACAAAGCAAACACTGTGGAGAAAAAGGAACTACAACGACAAGTTGAGGATTTACTTCAAAAAGGTTATGTGCGTGAATCTTTAAGTCCTTATGTTGTGCCTATCATTCTAGTTCCTAAGAAAGATAAAACTTGGCGAATGTGCATTTATTGTTGTGTGATTAACAAGATAACTAATAAGTATTGCCATCCTATCCTTACGTTAGATGATATGCTTGAAGATTTGCACGGATCTATGATTTATACTAAAATTGATTTGACTCAGGGTTATCATCAATTTCAAAT
Source organism: Rubia tinctorum (assembly GCA_032355605.1). NCBI lineage: Eukaryota > Viridiplantae > Streptophyta > Magnoliopsida > Gentianales > Rubiaceae > Rubia > Rubia tinctorum. The sequence goes on along the minus strand of JAULKM010106787.1, from coordinate 13,513 downwards.
TAGGGAGGGTGATGAATGGAAAACTACATTTAAATATAAGTTTGGGTTATATGAATGGATTGTTATGCCTTTCGGATTAACCAATGCACCTAGTACTTTTATGTTGTTGATAAATCATGTTTGGAGAAAGTTTATCGGTTGATTTGTCGTGGTTTACTTTGATGATATTCTAATCTATTCTAAGTCGACTGATGATCATATTGAGCATATTAAATTTGTTTTATGTGCACTCCGTGAGACTAATTTGTATGCAAACATCAAGAAGTGTACTTTTTGTTTTTCGGAAGTGGTGTTTCTCGGTTTTGTGGTCTCTAAGAAGGGAATAAAAGTTGACGAAACCAAAGTAAAAGCCACTAAATCTTGGTACCAACCAATACCAGTCAGGTACATTTTTTTCATGGTTTAGCTAGTTTTTATAAAAGGCTTAAGTGTGATTTCTCATCTATTGTTGCACCTTTATATGAACTAGTTAAAAAGGATGTGACATTTGTTTGGAAGGATGCTCAAGAGAATGAATTTAATGAATTGAAAGTACAATTATGTAATTCTCATGTGCTTGCTTTACCTGATTTTAATGGTACTTTTGAAGTTCATTGTGATGCTTCCGGTGTTGATATTGGTGTTGTTCTAATGCAAGAGAATCAACCTATAGATTACTTCAGTGAAAAGCTAAAGAGCGGTGCTCTGAATTATCTTATTTATGATAAAGAATTATATGCAACTGTACATGCATTTGAGACCTGGCAACATTATTTATTGCATAAATAATTCGTTATGCATAGTAATCATTAATCGTTGAAATATTTAAGGAGTCAGATGAAGTTGAATAAGCGTCATGCTAAATGGTCTAGTTTTATTGAATCTCTTCCTTATGTGTTACGATACAAGAAGGATAAATAAAATGTTGTTGCTGATGCTTTGAGTCATAGAAATGTTTTACTTACTTGATTTGAAAGCATTATGTGAGGTTTTTCATTCGTGCGAGATCTTTATTCTACTGATCCTCACTTTTCATATGTTTATACTCCATGCGAAAATGGTTCATATGACAAAAAAATTTGTCATGACGGATTCTTGTTTATTAATAATAGGTTATGTATTTCTCAATGTTCTATCCGTGAATGACTTGTTAGAGAAGCTCATGCAGGTGGTTTAACGGGACATTTTGGTGCATAGAAAACTTATAATTTATCGCGACAACATTTTTATTGGCCGAAAATGGCACTCTATGTTTATAGGATTTGTGGGAATTGTATTGATTGCTTGTAGGCTAAGTAAAAAACTAAGCCTCGTGGTTTATATACTCCTTTACTTGTTCCTACACATCCTTGGGTTGATATACCCATGGATTTTATTCTCGGATTACCACGATCCCAATCAGGTAATGATTCTATCTTTGTTGTTGTTGATCGATTTTCGAAGATAGAACATTTGATTCCTTGTAGAAGACAGATGACGCAAAATATGTTGCGGATTTATTTTTAAAAGAAGTAGTCCAACTTCATGGCATTCCTGCGTCCATAGTGTCTTATCGGGATGTCAAATTTTTATCCTACTTTTAGAATACCTTGTGGTGCAAGTTAGGGATGAAATTGTTGTTTTCTATGGCAAGTCATCCTCAAAATGATGGACAAAAAGAGGTCACATACAGCACTTTAGGGGCACTTCTGTGTGCCTTGGTACTGAAAAATTTAAATATTTGGGAAGCATGCATTCCGATTGCAGAGTTTGCTTATAAACGCACAGTTCATTATAATACTTCTTTACCTCCTTTCAAAATTGTCTATGTATTTTTACCAAATACACCTCCTAATTTATTTCCTTTGAATTTTTAACAGGTGCATAATTTGGATGGTGAAAAGAAGGCTGATTTTGTGAAGCAATTACATTAAAATGTTCGATTAAATATTGAAAGGACAAATGGTCATAATGATGAAAGAGCCAATCATGGCTGTTGAGTTGTACACTTCAAAGAGAGCGACTGGGTTTGGTTACATTTTTTGAAAGAACAGTTTCCAAATTCCTGGAAATCTAAACTAAGTCCAAGTGGTGATGTTCATTTTCAAGTGTTGGAGCGTGTGAATGACAATGCTTACAGTATTGATCTACCGGGCGACTATAGTGTTAGTACTAATTTCATTGTTGCTAATTTATCTCCATTCACCTTTGAAGATGATTTAGAATCGAGGGTGAAACCTTTTGACCATGAAGGGAATGATTGAGATGCCAAGACGACTACCATCATAAGTGAAAACATTCCACGATTTAATCAAACATTCAAGGGTTATATTTGGGATTCTCTAAGTGACATGGCTAGACCGATAAGGTCAAGAAAAAAAGCTTAGGGATACTGCATTGAATGTTTTGATGGATCAAATTCATGATGAATAATTCAAGAATAAGTCTGTAAGGGCATGGATTAATTATTCCGGCTTGTCGATTAACTATAGACTTCGTGAATAACACTATACTCTTTTTCCCACTGGGTTTTATAATGAGGTAGTGTGATCATTGAAAACTATTTTAAAATTATTTTATTTCACTCTAATAACTCGGAAATGTGGGCTTCGATTTAGCTTCCAATTCTATTAAGGGTTTTTGGTCAATACCCTCCGTATAAATAGGAGGGTTGTCCAACGTTTTTTTAATCATCTTTTTATCAATCAAGTATTCATAATTTTGACTTATACTCATTGCTTATGAGTGTCTTCATTGTTTCTTAATCCTGCGGGTTAATTAAGTATCAATAACCTTGAGAGCTAATCCTGCAGGCTAGTTAGTGAGCAAGTCAAAATTAGATTACCTTGCGGGGGTTAGAGTCTGAGTTTTGTGTGGAATAAGTAGGGTTTACGAAATTCCTATTTTTGTCAAAAATCTAAAATTCCGCAATCCAGAGTCTTCGTAAGAAGATTCATATCAGTCCCACTTTTCAAATACAAATGGGTTAATAACAATGTTGGTGTATCGGTGGACGTGCTAGGCATTAAAGTCGTCTATTTGAGTGGGATACATTGTACTAGCTATCATTACATCCTTGCTTAAATGGCTGCACAAGTGTTTTATATTACCGATCCTTGTGATTCTAGCTAATCATTGGTCATTCATGGGAAAAGTCAATATGTGGGAGATACTTGTCCATCTTCACTGTCCAATTTTATTCCACACACTCCACCGAACATCGATAATGTTGGGAAAAGTGAGATATTTGGGATGGAGCTAGCTTTGTGGAGAGACCACGAAGAAGGTGTGTGGATTGAGAGGCACCCCAAAACGAAGAAACCAAAGAAGAAGACAAAGATCGGTTCTAAACATCATTTTGCTAACCTTATTGATTTTTTATGGAAGTGTTAGTGGTTTAATGTAATTGGTGAGCAACATGTCCATCTATTATATCTCAATAATGAAGTCATGATTGAGTTGGGAAGCTTATTAACCAATTTTGCACACTCATCAATGGAAATTTTGGTTTATACGACACGTCATCTGCGATGTCTCTAACAACAAATCTTGGTAAAAATGTTTTATGGAATGTTTGTGAAACAAATATGTCGACGTTGCACAAACAATCATTGAATAATTTGGTAAGAGAGAATTGGGCACAACGATGTCACACCTTCCCCTTGCTCTGAGTCAGTTCCTCAATCAGCTTAAATCAATTCATATATGTGATGTCTCCAGCTAGTCGTTAACCCCTCAGACTAACCAACCTTATAATGTGCAAATAAGGAGCGACGTTGCTAGGCAAAACTTACCAAAAAATTATCACTGCTAAAACTAATTAAGCCCGAATAAGGAATTATCCATCTAGGTCTAATTCCAAGTTAACAAAAGCTACACGAATGTTTTTTCAATTGAATAAAATCATAGAACACGAAATCATTAAAACAATTAAAATCCATTAAACTAAATACTAACATAGAATCCACAAAACATCTTGCAATGTCACAAATAAGACAAAATATAAATAATCTCAATACAATCCTAACACACAATCATGAATATAAGATATGGTACTCAATCAGGGGACACGGGAAGGTTGAGATCATTTTTGGATAAACTATTGACATAGTCTTTCATTTTTTCATATTTGGACCCATCGACTGAAAACCCGGTCTTGCCACTGCTGGAGTATGTTTCATTAGCACCACTGCTCAGCCCATCCTTATCATTCGCAGACCTGTATGCCTTAGCGAGATATGCCTCAGGTGCCTGTGCAACCATCTGGGGGTCTACATAAGGTATATTGATAGCACCAGCTAAAATTTCCTTCAGGTTTTCCAACTCGGTCATCATCTGGCACACATTTCGATCTATGCACTGTGCCAGAGCCATAGTCCCAACCACGTCCTTCAAGAAGATGGCCCATGCACTATGTTTCCGTCCTTTTGGGGAAAATTGTTAATTTAATTGGAACTTAAAATTTTTAAATATTAAACACTAGGAATAATCAAAAAAATTAAATTTTGTACCCAAGCATGGGGCAGGACTGACGGGGTTAGAATGTGTTGATGCGTCTATCGATGGAGTACCCTTGGCCCCGGGCGCGGGAGGCACATTAAGATTGCCCTTGGGGATGTTGAAATGAATCTATGTTCCCACTTCCCAATGCAAGTGCTACTAGCCAAAGTAGTTCCCAGCATAGTACCTTGGCTGGATCTTCAACGTTTATCGGATCTTAATATGTTGATTCTCCATTTGGATAGTGATGATGTTGCCATAGGGAAGGGTTCAACTCTTTGGGGTGAGGACCACTGTGTGTATCTACTAGATGATGGTGTAACCATGGTTGACTACCTTCTTCCTCACAATATGGTAGTACATGATAGCCCTAATTATAGTGCACTCGGAAGGATGTCTAGTGGGGATTTAGATTTCGACAATGATGTTGTACGTCATCCACTCCTCAAGGCCCAAGACATCAATCTTGATGGCTCTAGGCTTGATAATCTCATTGCCCATTTCAAATTTAAATTACTTCTTCACTATACAATTAGGGTCGAAGACCGTGCCAGATCATCCTTGTTAGCCCTTGGAGGCTACGAGTCCCTATAGTAAAGTTGCACTGGCACAACCCCCGGCTGATTATCCCCCCAACTTTGAACCCAATCACCTCATTGATCAAGGATGACATCAAAACCATGTTCACCCCGTTAGCTTTTGTCTAGTAGTTGGCGTTGGTAAGCCGAGTGAAATTGGCGTATAACTTTTTGACCTCCAATTCGTATGTTGGCTTGTCGAGGCAAATTAACCCATCCATTCTCAAAGGTTTGAAGGATTCAAGGAAAATGTCCAAGTGAAGCCGTTCCACATCCTTGGCCTGTATAGCCCTCACATATTTCACCATCCTATTCCTGATAATTTTAAATTTCTTCTCATCTTCCTTGGTGAGAAAGCGGTGTTGGTTGAAGGTTGGAGGCGGAAGGGTATCAATTGTCCTAGCCTTTTTGGTGCGTTCTTCCTCTTTCTAGCCCTTTCCCCTCTTTGTAGTTTGCTTCACTTGTGACATCTATTTGAACAAGGAAATGTGCAAGGTTTAGTCCAAGAGTCTCTCAAATAACTAGAATTTAAGTGATGTTTGTGAAATCGCAAGCATCTCGCAGACTTGTCATCCAGACCGATTTTCCCTATGCGAATTTGCAAATTCATATGTATGGTAGTGCGATATTACACGACTTATCGACCTGACCAACTATGTGTGTGAATCGTACAAGAAATGTCAAAAATACCAATAAAATAAAACTAAATAAGCACAGCAATTGTAACAGCATGCACAACACTTTTTGGGCATCAAAATCCCGAAATATTAGCCTGAAGCCCAAAATTTTAAATTGAAAACCTAAAATAACATCCCTAAACCTTAAAAAAAATAAAAAAACTTAATCAAACACCGCATTCACATTCATTAAAAAAACAACGTATAAGGAAACAAATCAATGAAAGCATACTAATGTGTTTAACAAATACTTTAAAATGTTACCTTATCTAGGGTTTTCGTCTCTTCCTCTTTCAACAAATTCCATAAAATGATTTGTTGAAATAGATTTCCTCGGCCGTGTTGGAGCAATTTATATATTGATAAGCGATTTTTTGTAGTTATTTACCTGTTTTCACCATTTTTTCTAGAGGTAAAGCTTTGGGTGAGCCGTTGAGGTTAAAAATGAGAGGGGGTTCATGATGGGAAGTTTATATACTCAGAAGCGAATGGTGTCATTTCAACCACGAGTGAGACATTGAAAATAATTTCACATTGGACGACATATACAAATAACAAAAGGCGACGTCTCTTAACATACATACTAGGTAAGGTGTTTGACCTGTGGCCCAAAATAATTTTTGCGGGATTGGACAAGACTTACTTTAATCGTTAATTAGCAATGACGTGGACGTATTCAACAACACCAAAGGTTAATCGACATATTAGAGACTTCGCGTGTCAATGAAATTGGGTCGAATAGTACAACTGGCCCAACAGTTCAAACATAATGTGCTTAGACTTTAGTGGGTTTATTTCACATCACTAGATGTTGTATATGCATGTCATCATGACCAAGAATTGTCCGACATATAAGCGACTTCGCACTCTGTTTCCTTTCAGCCCAAAATCAATAAATGCAAAACCGGATGCTAGGCCCAAATTAAATAGTATGTAAATAGTTCTTAGTAGTAAAATTAATAATGGAAGTATCAGTAAAACAAAAAAAATTAATATGTCTATGTCCAGGGTTATAAATTAATCACAATCGAACATATATTGGTCAAACACTTACCCGAACAATAAGGTTGACTTATTCTAGGCTAAAAAGGAGAACCCTACTTATACAAGTAGATATGTTCTCTTGACCGTCGATAGGATAACATTCGAAAACTGGCTCCTATAATGGGGTTGACTACTAATCGTAGTCCTAAAATGAAAATAACAAGTAATTGCTTGTAATGAAAACTTTTGGCCTCAAATACCATCAGCTAAGACTGGGCCTCACCATTCTTAAGCGTCGAATGGATAATTGTAAAACCCTCATCCGTGTAATGAGGTTGTCTGTTTGTTGGGTTTAAACAAAAACACTTTGTAATTAAAGAATCTTGTAAATCTTTAGGACTCGTGTGACATTGGTTATTTCTTACCTTCAACCATCTTAACAGCTGGAAGGGATATTTTGAAACCGTGAATCGTGTAATATGGTTAACTATTTGGGCTTAAACTAAATACATTCTGTAATTAAAAGAGACAATATCTTTTCGCCTAGAACAAGATTGGCTACGGTACTGGCCTGCAACAACCTTAGTCGTCGAATGATCTATTTTGAAACCCTCAATAGTCATTGAATAGATGGCTACCCTAACTTACTTTTTACCTTTTTTGTACTATAAATAGAAAATCCTATCCTCTCTCTTGGAATTTCTTCTTCTTCTCGATTTCCTCTCTTTGAAAATCCTACTTTCACATTGTTTTTTATCCATTTTCATCTTGGATTAATTTTACTTTGCTCTTGATTATTATTATGAATTCGAGTAGCTAAGTTATCACTTGGGATAAATTGATTGAAGCTTCCAAACACATGTAGTGAGAATCTACAATTCACTCTTTCATGAACATTTCTCGCTTATCATTTATTGTGCCATTAATGTTGATGTTTACTTTATTTATGCTATGGATTATTTGAGAATATGAAGGGTTTGTATGATTTAATGCTAGGATAATAGGAAAGTGACCAATTTCTTAACTCTTTGGCAGGAAAATCCAAGAACATGGAATTAGAACTTCTTTTTGGGTAAATGATGTTAATCTTTCTAGATGAGTATGTAAATGTGATTTGTTATCATATTTATCATAAGGAAGCATGGGCTATTGTGAAGATTGTGTTTCATGAACTTTATTTTAAACCCCGATAAGAGGATACGACTCAAAGAAGAGGGAGATTTGAATGGATCGAAAAGACATCAGCAAGGTTAGGGTCAGACTATTTGCAAAAATTTGATAGACGTTGTTGAGAAAGGTATGAAATGTCCTATAGTTTGATCACATCATGAATTTTATAGGCGAGGAGAGAAATTGGTGTTCTAGTTATAGAGGATTGATAGAAAGGTCAAATGTAGATATTTAGTTGTATGAGTCATGACCTTATGTTGATAATGCTAACAAGGAGGATAAACTATGGATGGACATTCAGTTTTCCTTCGAAATCGAATGTGATGATATGGCAAACTTAAATAAGAGAACAATACGGCACTTTGGTGAAAGATGGAGACATTTGAAAGCCAAATTGGCAAGGGATTACGTGTTCAGTGAGGAGAAGAATTGCAACCCAAGAATTAAACATGCATTTATAAGTGAATCAAGTTGGAAGGATTTTGTTGCAAGATAACTAGCAGATGAACAATCGGTAAGGAATTTAAATTAACATGCTTCCAAGTACATACACAATGGGTAAATGTTTATAATTATATGCATGCATTTTATTGTTGGGTAAACATGCTTATGCCTGAGTATAGTTTCATTTGTATCGCCAAATGTGTATGTTGTGTATGGTTGTTAGTTATTAAGAATCGTGAAGGTCTATCTTTTGCCTCAAAATGAGTAACACTAGGTGAACATGTAACGTCGCACAGTACTAATCTGGCTGTATATTGTTACAGTCGAATAAAGTGCGACATCATTCATAAACTAAGTGTAAGCACTAATTTGTTCCATCAATGTATGCGACGCCGAATATTGACCTGTTGACCCTTGCAATATCATTATCAATTTGATTCTGACGTTGGTCGGAATCAGGGGAAATGTGTTACATTTTATCAAGTCAATTGAAATTGTTGAATTGTAGAGGAAATAAGATGTGCAACACGATGAGTTGTAGAGGTTTAGCACTAGCTACAAGAATAATCATGAAAAAAATGTTCGAGGCTAGAGTGTTTAACAATGTGCAGCTTGGAATGACGCAAGAGTAAGCGAGGAGTTCAACGGAATGTCCAACGCTCAATGAGGTTCCCCGATTTAAGAAATGGCTAAAAGGATACAAAGGACATAGGAAGAAGGAGGGTAAGTTCCACACCAAAAATTCAGAGTTGGTTTCCAAAAAAAATGTAAGTTTTGCATGGAAGTTATTTGATATTATATGAGTGCATTTGTTCAAGTATATTTTCGAGCAAATGAGATTAATTACTGGTAATTTATAGGAGGACTTCAAAAGAAAACAAGAGTCTAGAGAGTTCGTTGGGGTTGGAAAGAAGGACATACTAGGAGTGACACTTAACAAGAAAGAACAATCGGGTTGGGTCCTCGGTGTTAGCACTCTCCCAACACATAGGGACATCTTTGTCAAACTGCGACCACCTAAGGTTTATATTGCGTCGAGTAGTCAACAAAGAGAGATTGATGCTTTGAAATTCACATTAATCCAATTAGTGGATTATGTCTCACAAGAATTTTATAGGAGGAAAATGCCACTTAGAGAGAATCATTTCAAGTTCAAAACAAACATCCTCAACTCGTGTTTCTTACTTGACAAGCTCAACACATGACCACTCAAAGTGTAATATTAAGACCGTACCACTGTCTCTGACTTCGACAACACCTCTTGCCTTTAATCGACTAAGAATGAAGTTAGTAGAGGCCACCCAACGCAACATGAAGGTGTACGTAAATATATTACACTATTCATATCGCAAATTATTTCAACTTTATTTTAAATTGGCAAGCCTTCTTGTGTAGGACAATTCCTTGCGCATACTATTTTCTGAATCTGTTGATGGAGAGAGTCACATCGTAGCGGAAGGTAATGTGTACACATCTATATGAGTGCATCATCATAAGCCAGTCACGCATGATAACATGGTGGTTAATGTGACAAAGCGCCTTGTAGATGGTATGGTTCTTCCAATCCTAGAACCCGAGGCCAATACGGTAGACAAGGAGTTGGGATTGTTTGTTGAATGGCCCCTTAGTTTGGTTGATATTTGGAGAACATGCCTAAAAAGAAGGTATAACATGAAAATTTATATACTATTGCTTATAAACTGACACAAATGTCCCATGCATAGAGAAAATCATTTCAAGCTCAACACATGACCACTCGAAGTGTAATATTAAGACCGTACCACCGTCTCCAACTTCGACAACACCTCTTGCCTTTGATCAACTAAGAAGGAAGTTAGTAGAGACCACCCAACATAACATGAAGGTGTACGCAAATATATTACACTATTCATATGACAAATTATTTCATACTTTATTTTAAATTGGCAAGCCATCTTGTGTAGGATAATTCCTTGCACATACTAATTTCCGAACCTGTTGATGGAGAGAGCCACATCATGGAGAAAGGTAATGTGTACACAGCTATATGAGTGCATCATCATAAGCCAGACGGGAATGATAACATGGTGGTTAATGTGACAAAGCCCTTGTAGATTGTATGGTTCTTCCAATCCTAGAACCCGAGGCCAGTACGGTGGACAAGGAGTTGGGACTGTTCATTGAATGGGTCATTCGTTTGGTTGACATTTGGAGAACATGCCTAAAAAAGGTATAACATGATATTTTATATAGTATTGATTATTAACTGACACAAATATTCCATACATAAATTTTACGGTTGATTTCATGTAGATGGAGACAAGGATTAGTAGTCCATCAAAATTGCACAATACATGAGGGGAAATAAAACCAACAAAATCTCTTGTCTCTTGAATAAAGCTACCACATTTCAATCCCTTGAAGGATGGTTCCCTGAAGAACAATCACATGATTGTGACGGCACCCCCTCCCCCCTCATGTTCACACAAAATCCCCTTGGAAGAAGTGGGTATTTTTGGATGCAAGGTAAATTCAATTATCCGGAAGGAGGATTTGGAAGACCTATTCTCTTTCCAAAATGTACCCCCTTCCGTGATGCAAATACATTGCATGTAAGTTTTAATGCATCAACCTAACTAAATTCATCGACATACTTAATGCGTTTGGCTTCAATATAGAAAAACTAACTATGTTTATAGGATCTTGCATGTTCGTCCATTTTAAAATTGTAAGGGTGGATAGGGTTCTATTCCCAATAAAGATTCAACATGAACATGTTGCGATGAAAGAGCGTCTGGCCTTCTTGATATCATCGTTGGTGCAAAAGGACAATTTGATGAGTCAACTATACTTACTCCATTACTCATGTTTGGATTGTATTACAAATTATGGGATTGTATTGAGTTAATGACAATTTCATTTTTGTAGCAAACATATTGGATGGTGACTATCATTGTTTTTCCTTCAAACAGGGTAATCTGGTTTGATCCATTACATCAAACGTCCCCAGACATAATTTCATTTGTAATTACAAAGGCGATGAAAGATCCCATAAATACCAACCGCAAAGGATTCAATTGGAAGTCCATAAAGCTTATAATTAACTTCTAAAGTTTATTATGAAATAAGTATTGCTATAAGTATTTAACTATGTGTTTGTGAAAAATTTGTCCATTTGAATATCATAAAAATCAAGGGGTCGTGTGGGAAAGCGGTTACTATTTCATGCGCTTTATGATAAATTTTGTCTTTCTTGTGAGGAGAATCAATTTGATGTACAAGACGTATCTATTATATTCTCATATATTTTTTCAATTAATAATATCACGACTTTGCACAACCTATTTATTTATTATGAGATTACTCCTTGTTTTAGTATTTTCCGAGGAGAAAGCACCATACACCATCATGTTTTTGGAAGATGTACGTGAGAGTTTGGCGCTCTTTACGATGGTAAATAATTTTAAGCATTTACTTAACCTATCTACCATTTGAGGAACTTGGATTAGATTAATATTTTTGTGAAAGCATCATTTTCTAAAATGCCCACTGATATTTTCCAAGGTATTTTTTTACATCTTGATATAGATCTCTAGCTAGTTATGGAGTATGAATGGTATAGTTTATTTTGTGAGAGTTTTATAACACAATTTATGTGTGGATGGTGTAGTTTTTATCCCTCTTTTCTATATGCATTATGCATGGTATAGTAACATGCAATTAGAAAGGGCGTTCGATGTTGGGTCTTCATTTTTGTAAATATATTTGATGTCTTTTTACATACAAACTGACGTCACATAGTATAACTTAAAATTGGGTAAACCCGATCAGTAATGAGTGAGATCGCACCCAATTCCCAATGGGTTACCGACAGTAGACAAAATGGAGCGACATCGGTCAGACATACAAGACGACGTTGCTCCATGAACCACGATGCATTCAGCGACATTGTAAACTCATCGTAGAGAACAAAAAATTATTCTTTGTCGCACTAATACATGCGGCCTAGGTCAATTAAAAGGATATTGTTTTCGTTTATATGCAATGTCAACTATAAATCGATGTCGACAAATGCTACATTGGACAAACCGATATTGCACTATCTTTAGCACGTCGACCATGAATTTTTTCATTCCAATGTTGCACACTGGTCGATCAAGGGTTTGTAAAAATAATATTTATCCTGGTTATTCTGATAAAAAATGATGTAAAAAATATATTTTACCATGGTTGGAAACCAAAGTCAAAATACATAATCTGTGATGTCGGTGAGAAGAACATGTGACTTCGGCTAAGTCATTAACGACGTGGTAGATTTTCTAGGCGAGATCACCCTCCACAATGTTGCATGCCGCAAGGGTAGTTGGCAGCCTCAGAATATGGACCGACGTTTCCTCATCATCGGGATGGTCAACGACTCATGAATATTTACCTCGGTTCTTTTCGGGAAAAATTGAGGCAGAAATTTTTTTTTACCTCGGTTCAAAAATATACTTTTTTAATACTCCCACATTTACCTCAATTTTTTGGGCTAAAAATGAAGATAAAAACCCCTTCAGAACTGAGGAAAAAGGTGTTGTTTCTTGTAGTGCCACTTAGTGCACGGAGTACAAGTTGAACTGTCTCTGGGTGATGAATTCTGAGGGGAAAGGCCACCTGAATTGGGTGGAGCTATGGTTCAGACACTACATCAATATTTATGAGAAAGACGTTGGTCGGATTATCATATGAGGAATGGTGGCCGTTATAGATAGAGCTTTGTGTTGGGAGGGAATGACTCTAATACTACTTTTTTGGGAGGAAACTTTAAATGGTTCAAGAATGGTTAAGAACATCTCTAGAACAGTCCCCCTTAAACTTGATTTTCCACTCTAAGCAAGCTCCTCATCCTGATGAAATCATCGCGCTTAAGAGGTTTAGTGAAGATATTTGCCAAATGGTCGCCCGTCTTCACATGTTCCACCTGTACATCTCTTCTGGTGATACACTCTCTGATGTAGTGATACCGCATATCAATGTGTTTACTCCGATCATGGAAAACTGGATTCTTGCTCAAGTCTATTGCTGATTTGTTGTCTACGAAGATCTTCGTCGGCTCCTCTTGTTGCAACTTCAACTCCTTCAACAGGTTTCGCAACCAAATTGCGTGGCACACACATGAATTAGCAGCTACATACTCCGCTTCACATGAGGAAAGAGTCACAATCGGCTGCTTCTTTGACA
>JAULKM010106779.1:0-24117 GCA_032355605.1 Rubia tinctorum | reverse complement strand
TATAATAATGAATTTAATCATTAATTGCAAGTTGTGTGAATTAGGAAGAGTAATAAAGGACGGAGTGGTCGGGAGTCCAAGAATTTTCCACCCTCCAAAATAGAGAATAGCCGTAATCAGATGTACGGCTCCGTTCTGATTTCCCCACTTTCTTCGCATGATTACCAAAACCCCAACAAACAATTGATCGGATTAAGGTTTGTATTATCTCTTTCTTTTTGTAGCTTCAGTTGTGATACTGATGATATTGATGATGATAATATTGATGATGGCAATGTCGAAATTTATAGGTAGCGCTTGTTTTGCTACTCTTTCCGAAGATAGCACAATGGGTTCTCGTCGGAATCGCGTCCGGCGATCTTGGTAGGATGGCATCAGCCGGAACTCTGATCTGGGTTTTCTCAGGTCAGCTCTCTTGATTCAGCAATTTATTTGATTACTGTTGTTTGGTAACTTTTGTTAATGTTGAGGATTTGAGCTGTGTGGATGTGTAAATCACTAGATATTTAGATTTAGTTAATGTTAGTTTATAACTTTATATTGTATGGATTTGCAACACTTGGCCTCGTTTGTGGTTTCTGTAAGCGAAAAGTTTTGTCCTGTCTGCATTGTGTGTTTGATTCTGTTTTCGGAATCTACTAATTAGGAGCTGAATGGTTGCGGAGAGCCTGGAATGATTCATGAGTGGTGATGAATGATGATAGCCCTGACATTCGAGTTCGAACTGTTAAATCTCTGTGTAAGTCGATTCTATGAACAGGAAGTTGTTAATACTATTAGCTATTGGCTTCTGAGGTCTCGAAGAAAGCTTGTTCCTTTGTCAGGGCCAAGCCTTTCTATGCCAGAATCTCAATGTATTCATTACGAAATTAGGAATGCATAAATTAGTCTTCTAGTGCAAAATTTCCGGATTATCTTGACTTGCATCTGATTTCATGTCCAGGTGTTAACAATGACAAGCCTCCATTTTTTATTCCTGGTGGTTATCATTCTCCCATAGTTCTGACAATTGACGGGTATTCTTACACTCGGTTCATCTATGTTTCATTTGCCTCTCCATTTTGCTTTCCTAATACCTCTGATTTCATTAATTAAGAATTGTAATTGATAACTATTTGGCAATGTAGATATCAAGATTTTAACATGAACACAAGATGGTGCTGCTGAGTTGGTGGAAGTTGAAGCTGCTCTAAATGGTGTAAGTTCCTTGCACGTTTTGATTCTCCTTGTCCCTCCTATGCTTTTCGTGTGTTTGTTTTGAACTTGACTTTCTTAGACACCTTATCGTCTCTTTACTATACTATCATAATGCTGGATTCATTTCATGTTTCCCTCATTCGTTCATTTTGAGACTTGATGGCAATATTTTGCTCATACTGCATGAATTTGTATGAATTTCACTGGCTTGTTTCTATGTATGCATTGTTCTTAACATATGATCTCGGATAGTGTGTAAACCCATATCTTGCTTTTTCTTCATTTATTTATTTAAACCTATTCGAGTTACTTTTGATGCAACCATAACACGAGACTTAGGCATGTTAAACTGTTCATTCAATTGTTGGTGCTATTGTATGCGAGGTATTGAGTGTACGTGGCTTGTTACAATAAACGTGCACCCCAGTTGCTCGCTGAACTGTGGTACTAGTTCGCATATAACATTTTCTGTTAACAAGCTGCATCATCTGCTATGTGAGTTGGTTTTGTACCGTATGTCGTGTTGATTTGTGCAGTGTTTCCCCCACATTATAAGTTAGCTGATATGAGAAAGCATCCATATATGCAATTGCTTATTTGATGTTATTACGCATATGAAATTGCTTATTTGATGTCGGCATGCATGATATTGGCAAAGATTGGTCAGAACACAACATTTTCAGGTTGAAGTCTGCAAAAACACTGTACTTTTATCATGGTGAACATCTGGGAAGCATATGGTACAGCAGGCAGGCGATAAAAGTCAATTGAAGTCTACACATTAAACGGCCGTTTCTCACAATAGAAGCCTGGCTCCGAAACTCTATACTATCTCTACGGATTCGACGAAATAAAAAGTACTCCATATTTTTGTTGCATTTTCCCAACTGTGAATCTCTCCAACTATGGTACCACCGGTTATTAATAAGGCACGGCAAAAGTCCATTCAGTAAACAGAGACAACATGGTCCAAAGAAGGTGGAAGCATCAATTCGGAGATTTTCTGCAATATTTACAAGCCACGTTATTACACAAAAATGGTAACCAGATTTACAGCACATAGATCTCTCATACAAATCAACAATGCAGATATCATGCAGCATTTCCAAGCACTTCCCAGGAAAATGTTACCGATGCCATCACATGGCATAAGGTCTCAGGTCGACATTAAACAACACAAGTATATCATCCGCAAGCTACCGTCAATGAAATGTACACTGACAGTGGCTTCAGTCCAGATGCCTTAAAACCTAAAATACTTGATGTCTTGTTGCTGTTCATAGAGTTCTAGCACCCCAGTCAACGCAAGATCTCATACTTAGTTTGTAAGAATGATACAACTAAAAATGTATATTGCTATCATTTCTCAATCAGTCAAACACCAGAATTTCCAGTTCTTGTAAAAACCAAGTTTCCAAGAGCAGCAAAAAAAACATCACAGCCTTTAACGCATTTACTCATTTAGAAAACCAACCACTATCCCACCTAACATGGAGTTCTTATCACGCAAGACTACGCAACATTTGAGCTAATAAGCAAGTAACAAATTTAAAAGATCCCCTAGTTCAAACCTGCCTCAACTCATCGGTAAATCTAAAATGCAAAGATTCAATTTAGCCCCTCAAAACCTTCGACCAGGGAACAAAAAACATAAAACAGAACAGTGATTTCCAGCCACATCTTAACATCCTGCTAAGTGTAACAGAACCATGAAGATCTAAAGGCCTCCATCCATAATCGAAGAGTTAAGTCCTCGGACAGAAAAAGTAAAGTAAAAAAAAAGCTACAACAGTTCGCAACATGAAACCAAGGCAACAAAGTCCCACAAATTACCATGAGCAGGATACTAATCCTTGAAGGCTGCAAGAACCAAACCAAAGTCAAAATATATCCCAAACCACCCAAAGAAAAGTGGTTCTGCAGATTATTAAATTCTCAGTCATCACACTCGCTAAGGTGGCAAAAGAACTGAAAGAAAAACAGCACCACAGATATGCAGGTGTATACAACACAAGGCACAATAGAATGGGTTATATAGTTTATTATAAATAAGCAAAGTACAAACATACCTATACAGATGGAGGGATAGTAACCTTTAACTCTTTGGTGACTGGCCTGCATCCGATCCAGAGACAGAGGAGCTATCACTGTCAGAATCTGCAACCGAGAAGCAAAAGAAAGCACCAATATTTATAAGCTTGTGATACAAAACCATAATCAGAAGCACGAAAAAAACAAAGGGTGAGGGGGAGGGGAAGAGCAATAAGGCAAACAGAGAAAATCAATATAACCATATCAAACAGCAAAAGAACATAAATTGTTTGTACCACTAGAAGATGACCCTGAGTCACTGCTAGAACTGCTTGAGCCACTAGATCCACTCACATTATCCCCTTGCTTTTCCACATCAATGGGTCGCTTTTCACCTGGTTTTGACAAGCACACAACAGAATATCAGAAATCCGATAGTCATTCAGCAATTCAAGAAAGTTTTGCAGCAAGTAACTTTACTAAGTATTCCACATAGCAATACCTATTCTACTTTCGGTTGGCGCTTCCATCACTGTTGGCTGTGGATTCTGCAGTCAAAATTGTAGAGACATGTCAAAAAACTTGTAGAAAGTAAATCCTGGACCTAGGCCATACTCCCCAAACTTGACTAGTAAATTGAGAACACTGCATGACAAAAAATTCAAGCTACTTCCAGATCCAGTCCCAATCACTTTCCAACAAATTATAATTTGAGCTATAAATAATCAAGATTCAAGGTCTTACTGTTGATTGAGCAGCCAGAGCAGCTTCTCTCCTCTGAAGGGCAAGTTCAGCCTTTCTCTTGTTCTTACTTAGACTCTTTTTGTAGTTGGTGACAAACCTATCAAGCTCCCAAAGTGTTTCAGCATCAACACTGTCAATGTCCACCTCGATCTCATCATCATGTTGACTAAGTGCTGTGCTTCTCTTCTTGATTATCTGAACAATGGCATCAAGCTTTTCATGAGGCAAGCTCTGTAGGTTTGAGCTGAGCTTCTGCTTCTCCTCATAAGTCATGTCCCTCTTATTTGGATCCTTAGCTTTGGGTTTCTTAGGAGCAGGTGTCCTAGTAACATGAGGAACACTAGAATTGGATGGTTTCAATCTAGAATCCACATGAATGGCCATTGATTCTGACCTATCCAAACTCCTAAGAGAAGACGCTGGAATAGGAACACGAAGAGGAGCGGGAACAAGGGGAAACACAGGAGGGGGAGGGGCTTTTCTTGGAGTAGGAATAGGCAATCCTGCATCATAATACATCTGATAGGGATAAAAATCCTTCTCTATACCCATCCATTTCTCCTCGAATATGTTCAACAACTCTTCTGCCATGATGTGAACATCTTGCCCTTTTGGATTGTACGTCATGGCATTATGGAACACAAGCCTCACATCCTCTGCAAACTCCCTGGCAGACTTGTACCAGTTCTGAGCCAGCCTAGCCTTAATTGTACCTAAATCCATGGGGTGTTTAATGATGATATGGTAATCAGGTAAATTGAGCTTCTTGGCATCAACTGGCTCATTAAACACCCATCCATGCTTATGCTTCATCAACCTCTGGAGCAAACTGCTACAGCTCCTGAACACCTTGTCTCTATTCTGGTAGCCATAGCCATACTCCCCGTGTTTCCTCCCTCCACAATTAAGCTTCAACTTCTTATTGCTTTCAGGCGGCAATCTATCCTTCCCCAAAAGAAACTCCGAATTCCTGTAAAACTGATTGGCTTTGGGAGTCCTCTTCTCCTTTTCAACATACTCACCCACACCGTGATTGTTCTCACCAACAGCAACACTCAAGTGCCTAAACGGCTGGTATCCTAATGCCCCAGACCTCACATCCGAACTTGCCCTACCTAACTGCGGCCGACTGTAGAGATTACTACCAACTGCACCCAGCTCAGAATTCGCTCTAACTAACTGCGGAGACTGGCTATAACCACCACCATGATTACCAACAGTACTAGCAACAGCATACCTAGAGTTAGTATTAACATTGGCTGTACTATAAGCATTAAGTTGAACCTCCTTGGCATGGAGCTTCTCCGATACATTCTTGACCTGGCCGAGCTCCTGCTCAAGCTTCCGCTTCAGCTTCCTCATCTCATCTTTCGGCCTATACTCCGTTATGCTAATCCTAACCCTATCTTCAACCCTTGCGACCATCGGCAACCCACCATTCGCACGTGCCCCTTCATCAGCTGGGGCAGCCACATGACCACCTTTGTCTGGGTCACCAATCTGAACATCTTTCTCTTGTCCGCCATTTGACAAGGGTGGCACAGCTTCTTGGCCGTCTTCTCCTCCGCTAGGGCCTGAATTTTTCCCATCCTTAGAGAGTTCTCGGTCTTCCTGAGGGCTACGGTGCGGCCGTGGCCCTTCTCCACCATTGGGTAGCGGCGGCGTCGCTTCTCCACCATCTATACCGCCAGACACGGCGGCGACTCCATCCTCCGGCTCCCGGGCACCACCAGACACGGCGGGGGCGGCGACTCCATCCGCCGGCTCCCGGACGCCACCGTTGGAAGTAGAAGGCTCCCCACCAGATCGAGAAGGCTCAATACTCAGCTTCTCCTTTGAAAAGTTGCCATCTTTGGCACCTAGGGTTTCTCCCGAGGGCGGCCGTGAAGGGCTTCCGTTGGTCGCAACATAATCTTTCTTCAAAGGCGGATCGACGCCGGCGCCAGGAGGGGGAGGGGATGTATCGTCGTCACCGGCGGCGGGGGCGGTGGCAGATTTGTAATTTGAGATCTGGGATTGGGCTTTTTTGAGTTTACTCCTCCGCGTATAGACCTTCACCTCAGGATTAGTTTTCTTGTCACCACTCACGAGGCCCCCATTCTCAATTGCCCCAACAATCCCTGAATCCATACACACATCTAATTCAAGAAAAGCCCCAATCTTTGTGCCGTCAAAACCCTAGAAACTACGAGATCCACATCAAATCTCCCAAACAGCTAGGGTTTGAATCTTCGATACAAACGCAATCGAGATTCCCAAAAACCCTAGCTCAATTCAGCAAAAAACAAACAAACACCGGAACAAGATTTCAAGATCGTACGGGCTAGGGTCTTGTTCTGAGGAGGCGGAACCCAAAAACCGATCAGATCTGGAAGAAGAGACGGGAAGATCTGGGATTTTTCGGCAGAAAATAAAAATTGAAAATAAAGTAAGGAGAAATAAAAAACAGGGGAAAATAATTGAAATAATTTTATTTTTGGGGGAAAATTCTAGGGTTGGTTACCGGAGAGAGAGAAGAAACAGAGGGAGAGCGATTGAGGGCGTATGATCCGAACTCTACTCGCCTTTTTTCCAGTCCTACTGTTTGTTGGGCCTTTATAGCACGATGCACGCGCTTTTTTGTGAGTGCTGTTTTTATGGCGGTTGGGGACTACGCTCTGGCCCCGCGGCGGGGAGAGATATTTTGCACTGAGATTCTCTCTTCTTTATGTTTTTTTATTGCTGGGGGAGGACAGATATATATATATATATAGCAGTGCTCGCCTCTGTGAATCTTATTACAACAATATAATAAATTTGACAATGAGTGGATTTTTCATGTGAGGATGTCCAAGCCCGGTCCAAGTTCGTGAGATGCTAGATTTGGACAAAAATTACATTTCACATTCCTTTGTCAATCAAATTGTAAAAAGGTTTTGGTGAAATGGATTATTACATGAAGAAGAAGAAAGAGGTTAACTAGATCCAGTTCATTAAGCCCAGTTCACTCTTATGTAATGATCTACTTTTGTTGTGTTCAGTTCATTTTCAATAAATTGAAAGATGTGGGAAAGTTATGACATTCCGTTTAGTCGAAACTAAATTTAATAGCTCCCGGTCATAAATTTGGGGATCAGGGTCATACTCTCTAATATGATACAACTATAGGTCCAAACCACATACAATGATCTAGTTCCGTTGCGTTCACTTCATTTTCAAGAAACTAAAAAAATATTAAACGTGGAAAAGTGATGACATTCATTTCAGTTGAAACTAGATTTAAAAGCTAACAGTAATAAATTTAGGGACCAAGGTCATACTCTCTTATCTGGCGTAATTACAGATCTTGAATGGTAAGTACATGCGCCTAATCAAGTATGAGTGACAGGGAAGGAGAGTGAATTGATCGATCATGCATAGTAAAAAATGTCTGAGCAATTATTCTTCGTAACCTTTCAAGAATGTGTTCAATACGAGGTTGTGATGGAAACCTCCTAGATAATAGGAGATGACTGAAGATATTTTGAACTCCTTGAGCTGCATGATTCACACATCTGATGAATTTATAGACATGGAACTATTGGCGGTTTGGTACTAATAAATAACAGCAATTCGCCCAAACAAGTCAATCACACATATCTTCATGAAATGTGATTTATATTATTACACAACATAATTAATAATATTCTGATCTATGATAATAGCATCTCCTCTATTTCCTAAAGTAATCATGATTCCATTCCATCATACTTAATGGGAATCTTTTTAAAATAAGAGTTAATATGTTAGATTTACGATCTTTATTGTCATGAATATTGTCATGAATATGTTGAATATTTCTGCATATTTTCTTAATATATAAGATGGATATTAATCTGAATTCATATATGGAAACTTGGGTGAGTCAGTGGTTGACGATGTCAACAGTTAATGTATGTATAATTAAGTTAACGTGTCAAATACGGGACTGAGGTGTCAAACATCTGAAATGCTTTAATTCTTTATATCCATATTTCTACCAAAATTTTAGTCAGACAATATAAATTGTAGATTTATTAGCCATTCATGTTAGATTAAATGGTCAATTATATAAAGTGATAAACATCCCCTCCCCCTCCCCCCCTCCCCTCCACCCAACACCCCCACATCCTATTATTATCTTCACATTAGAGGTTTTTTTTAAAACAATTATTCGTAGGTGTTGGTAATGACACCCAACATCGATTACAATAAGTGGAATTGACATCCAAGTTAACTAGGCTCTCTCAATAACTAATTTATTACAAGAATATCTAAATTACATATCAACCAAAATTCAGAGATTACTTTCCACGTACTTAAATGGGATCTTTATTGTGGTGAATCCAAACAAGATTTATTGTGGTCGGGTTAGATTTACAATCTTTATTGTCTCAAACATGTTTGAATATCCCTGCAGATTTTTTTCTTAGAAGATAGATAGTATTGATTTTTATCCGTGTACAAAAACTTAGGTGAGTCAGTGGTTGGAGTAGGTCAACAATTAATGCATGTATAAGTGGATTGGCACGTCAACTACGGAATTGAGATGTCAAACATCTGGTTCGCTTCAATAATTCGTATTCTTTGAAGAGTTGTGATAAAAGGGGGATTGTGCCAAAATAGCAGAGGTTGTTGAAAATATCCTCAAGCAAAATATCACCAAAAAAATTTCTCACGCGTCAGAGACGTTAAATTGGTTGGGAAAGACAAAATTTAACAAGGAAAGGGATTCATTTTAAGGGCTAAAAATATAAGAGGGAGTCGTCGACTTGTTAGGAGAACTATTGCAATTATTTTAAGGAGATCGAATGGGTATCTAAACAATACGACTAAGGAAAGTGGATGAAATTTATTTATAAATTTTGATAAAATCAATCATGTTAACATAAAAAATAAATTATCCATAGATGTATTAAATTTAATCCATATAATTCAATAGTGTGCACATTTTTATTTTACATAAAGAATCACATGGACGAGTCAGTGGTTGGAGAATGTCAGAGGTCGTCACATGCCCAAAACGCATCAAGCAACAAAGAGTCTCGTGATGTCAAACATCTCATTTCATTTCTCCTCCCTGTACACCTCTATTTGTACAATAAATTCTTACCAACTATGTGTAAACCCCAACGGTTGATGTTAAGGTTAAAATGATTAAGTGTAATATGTGTGTGTTGTCTTTTGAAGTATATTCAATAGTTTCCAAATTATACTTAGTACATAGTAAACTATACATACTTTTTTTTAAATGCTAATTACCCAATATACTTTCGATTTGGAACATTGCAAAAAAATCTTCGAATCAGTGCAATATATACTAGTTAACTCCCTAGAAATGACTACAACAAGTTTTAGGGATATATACCAATATAACTCTACATACTTGACATAGTGCTAATATAACTCTCAGATAAGTTTTAGTGCAGATATAACCCTACTTAGTTGATGTAAGTCCCAATATAACCCTCATACCCCATTTTTGGCGGGCCACCGCCGGACCGCCATCGAACCACCGAATTTTTGCTGAATTTTCGCCGGACCACCGCCGGACAACTTATAGGTTTATATTGGCACTTACATCAACTAGGTGGGGTTATATCTGCACTTAAATTTATCTGAGGGTTATATTGACACTTATGTTAAGTATGTAGGGTTATAAAAACACTTTTCTCCAAGTTTTATGAAGAAAATGATTTTCGATGATCCTGGTATCTCAATGGGATGAGGTCGTCAAGACTTTTTCTCTCAAATGAAAACATTTAAA
The DNA here is from genome assembly GCA_032355605.1 of Rubia tinctorum. Taxonomy (NCBI): domain Eukaryota; kingdom Viridiplantae; phylum Streptophyta; class Magnoliopsida; order Gentianales; family Rubiaceae; genus Rubia; species Rubia tinctorum. Next base: position 14,381 of record JAULKM010106779.1, on the reverse strand, counting down.
AAAATCAGGGTGTCCCTCGGAGCCACTCCGACGCTCAAGTTAATGAGCGCTGCAAGAAGAATGTATTGCACTGAAAGGTTGTTGATAACATATGTGGTTATAAAACACAAGACTTCATTTATAGACTCGGGTTGGGTTGAGAGTCTCGAGTTAGTAATTGACTTACCATCAAAATATGATTTCTTGTGGATTGAATACCTTGGAGTGTCACTCGGCAGCAGGGGCAAAGGCAGCATGATCTAATATTACTTGGTTAGCCCAAACTTAATATTTTTAGTGTATAAAAAAATCATTGAAAACTTATTATTTCTCATATTAAAGATAATTATGGAATTTATTGCGTTAATTATTTTCTATAATTATGTCACTCTAATGTTACTGTTATGAATTCTCCCCTACATGGAAAATTAGAAGGTAAGGCATCTCATCTCGTTACATAAATCTATATTGGACACGCACGAGTGGATGAGCTGAAATGGTGGTTGAACGTAATCAAAATTCAGTTTCAAATTTTCAACGTTGTCACCGCTTTGTCCAGGGGAAAGAAATGATCATCTTTTGAGTTTTAAGTGTTGTAAGTGATGAGACCATCTCGTGGGTCTTGCCCTAACTCGACATGAGTAGTTCATTAAGGGCCCAAATGCCTAAAACCCAATATAATCTTCTGATTTCATGTCTACTATGGAGATTATCATAAGTAATCATACTCCACATTAAAGTTAATTCCTACTATATTATAGGATTCTCAAGTCTATTAAAGGAGGTCTTATATCTTATTTTAAGGCATGAAATAGATGCTAGTTTTACATATGATTACCAAAGTTAGACCAACTTTAGACCTTAACTAACTTAAGCATCAAAACTACGCCCCCTCCCAGAATTCTAACGAGTATGGGGTTTGAAGGAAGTTCTTAGTCGAGATCATACTGACAAGGTAAGGCTTTAATCAAGTGGTGTCGTCCATGGGAACATAAGCAAACTACATTTCTCGCAACACTCACAAAGCAACACGATGAAGAACTAAGCCAACAATCCAAAGGTCAATAGTCGATCCTAAGTGGAACAAAAACCGATGTAGAATTCAGGTAAATAACATGAAGATCATGGCACAACTTAACATCTAGGGAGTCATTTTTTGGCAATGACCAAACGACAAGGGATCTACGATGCAGACAACTTTTTATCTGTTTGGCTAAAAACGAGTAAGGGCTTGATCAAAGACAATTTGTCGCAGCTACAAGCCCGAGGGTCAACCTAGATACAAGTTCTCCATTCCCTTTTGTACGCAAGCATATGCTGATGTTAGGGTGTAAGCAAAGGTTGTTCATATTTTTCACTTTGTTTTTATTCCACTCGTGCTCAAGTTAGGGTATTTTGTGTACAATATGATTTTGTGCTCTGAACTTGATGACACATAATTTTCCATTAATGAAAATGCGTGATTTCAAACTGATTAGAAATTTATGTGTGGTGGTGTGGTGGTAGATGATGATAGGTGGTGCCTAAGTAGTTCCGTGTGGTGGTGTGGTGTTGGGTAGTGGTTAGGTGGCGATGTTGTGTGGAAGTGCGGTGTTGGGTGGTGCTAGTAGATGAAATTAATCAAAGCTTGGACAATATTTATGCTATTTACTATAATTTTTTTGTCGAAAAATCGATAGTCGACGCTGGTCTCCAACAAGAGTGTGAAACTAAGATTATGTATGCACTAGAAAAATGAAGGGTCATACCACCACTTTCCAAGAAATTTGGAATTACAAAATCATTCTTCCCAACCTTCTTTCAAATTAAGCAACCAATCCTAAGTATAATTTGGTATCAATATATATTTGATATGCGATCATTTATCAAGTAATATGATATATAATTTTCATAGTGTTTGACACATTACTCTGAGATTTATTATAGATTTTGTTAGAGTATAGTTTATTATATGTGCTCATTGTATAGTTGGTGTGTATTCCTAGAATCTCTCGTGCTCATTAGGATTTCTCCATCACGGATCTTGGTCTTTTGCACTACTTTCTCGGTTTAAAGATTTCTCGGTCTAATACCGGTATTTTCTTGGGGCAAATCAAGTATGCCATGGACATTCTTCACCGGGCTGGTATGACAAATGATACTCCTGTCTCTACTCCCTTTATTCTGGGTAGCCAGCTACACAACACTTATAGTCTCGAGTTCTCCAATCCCACTTTGTACATGTCACTCGTTGGGGCACTTCAGTACCTCACCATTACACTGCCAGTGCCAAATATCTCTTTTGCTGTTAGAAAGGTTAGCCAGTTTTTGCAGAGTCCACGAAATTATTATTTTCATGCAGTTACCCGGATTCTTCGTTATATTCGGGGCACTCTTCATTTTGGCCTTTCTTTCTCGCCATCATCTGGCTCCCTTCTTATTTTAGGTTACTCGGATTTGATTGGGCTCGTTGTCTTGAGACCCGCCACCCCACTTATGGCTATGCTATTTTTCTTGGCGGTAATCTTGTTTCTTGGTCTGCTAAAAAACAACCTACTGTCTCTCGCTCCACCTGTGAGTTTGAGTATCGTGCTATGGCCAATACCTCTGCCGAGATGGTGTGTATATGTCACCTTTTGAGGGATCTTTGTGTCACCCCTGCCTCATCTCCACTTCTCTTATGTGACAATAATTGTGCCATCTCTCTCGCCCAAAATCCAGTTGCACCCAAAGCGGGCGAAACATATTGACATTGACTACCATTTTGTTTGTGAACTTATGGCCTCTGGCAAACTGTGTGTTGCTCATGTTCCTTCTTCGCTTCACCTTGCTGACATCTTTACTAAGGACTTACCACGCCATTTGTTTGAGCAGTTTTGATCCAAACCCTGGGGGTGGGGTGGGGGTGGGGGTGTTAATATGTGTTCACTGTATAGTTGATGTGTATTCTTAGGGATCTAGAATACTCTGTACGCATCCCTAACATTCTACTCCTTGTATTCTACTCCTTATGTACTCTTATTTATACATGTAATGAAAGGCCACAAAGGCATGGGTTTTGACTCCATTAGATATCAATAAGGTAAAAAATAAGTATAAAGCAATTTTATGGATAGGTTGGATTCGATGTACAATTTGCAAAAGTTGTTAAATAGGCACAGTATTGTTCTTAATTTATTCTAGTTTTTAAGAGATAATTAATTTATGTAATCATCCATTATTATTATGTTCTTTTAGTAAAAATAAAAGTAATTAAAAAAGGTACTCTTTCCGTTTGTGGGTGATGGACACACTTTTATTTTAGAGATGTTTGTGTTTAATGAACACCTTTTAAAAAATAGCAAATTATATGTTAGTCTCATCGATCCAATATTCTTTTTTACTGTATTCAATTAAACGTGTATTACTATTTCCGTATTTCTCAGATGCTTGTAATTGTAACATGTCAATTAAATGTATGTTTTAATGAGAATATATCCACTTGACTTCATATGTTTGCCTTCTATTTTCGAGAAACTGGTGCAGCTTGTTCCAACCAAGGAATATAAAAGTGTAATTTTCAGAACAAAAGTAACCACAAAGGTATGAAACTCTACAATATTAATTGTATCATAACAGTGTCAGTACATGTTCATAGAATGACAGAAGTCAGAAGTCAACAGAATTAGGATCGTTTGCTGAGTTTCTTCTTCCGCAACCTTTCCCTCCTTTCTTCTTCTTCGATCTTACGAAGCTCCTCCTGGTCCTCTTTCCGACCAAGTCTGGCACTCCTTTTTTCTTCTTTGATGATGTCATGAAACCCGGCCTCCATGTCCCGATCATCTCCGGCATCACGATCACGATACTTGTCGGGATTATATCCCATTATCTGCCTGATCATACGGATTGCCTTATCACCCTCTTCCTCCTCCTCATCACGACGTCTCATTGCAGCACCCTTTTTCCTCGGCCGCCGCTCATCTTCGTCTTCCTCGTCACGTCTCTTTACGGAAGGCCGCCACTCGTCTTCATCTTCGCTATCTGCAGGCCGATCTAACCGCTTGTGCCTCGCGGGCGCAGGAGCACTTCGTTCTCTGGGTTTGATCACCTTTGCCTCCTTGCTTGCAATTGTCGGCCGAGTTTGTGATTTCGAACCAGAATTCTTGGAAACTGCTGCTGGAGCACTTTGTTGTTCTTTGGGTACCATCGCCACCTTTGCCTTCTTGCTAGCGATTATGGGCCGTGTTTGCGACTTCGAACCAGAATTCTTTGAAACTGGTGCAGTGTTCCGATTCTTCTTCTCGGTTTCTTTGGGGATGATCACCTTTGCCTCCTTGTTTGCAGCTATGGTCTTCGAACCAGAATTCTTTGAAACTGCTGCATTCTTACCGTTTCCCTTCCTCAGATGTGCTAATGATCTAAGGTGTTTGGAACCAGTTGGGCTAATATTTGTAACAGACGGTAGAAAAGAGTAATCGGACCTCGAGTTACTCATCAACTCCTCCTCCTCCTTTTCAGCCTTCTTTCTCACATCATCAACTGCTGGCGAAAGTGCAGAGCTCCTCGAGACACCACCGGCCAACGAACGCCGAATGGACGGCGGAACGTTGGAAAGAACGGCGGATAACAGTGAAGGCGGCTTCGGCGATGTAGCAGCCGCGGCTGATGCCGGCGGCTTTGGCGAAGTAGCCGCGGGAAGAACGGGATCAACAGATGATGATGCCAAGAACGAGTAATCCCTCGAATTCTTCATCAACTCTGCTTTCTTTGTCGTCGCCGGTTTCTTGGGCAATGACGAGTAGATGTTGGCGGCTTCCTGAAGGACTCTTTGGGGGATAAACGTAGGCTTTGAAGGTCCGAAGAATGAGCCGAAGGTGCCCAGATCGCCGATCGGAATGCTTCTTTTTTCTTCTCGCAGTCTCTGCCTCAACTTCAGGTAATCCTCCATTGATGCTTGCTCCCTGGGCTGAGACGATGAATGCAATGTCATTTTCTTCTTCCTCCAACAATCACCGGATGAATGAATGAATATTAATGATGGTGTCGACGGCTATTTATATTGAAAAAAACAATAGCTTTCCGGTTTTGAATTGGGATCATCTATGTTTCCGAATTCTGTTTGGAATCGGTTTTTTTTCCTTTTCCAGGGTTTTCCTCTTATTAGTGGGGCCGGTAATTAGTATTAACAATATACGGAAAAGTCAAAGAGCATTAAAACATTATATACCAAAAGGATTATTGGATTATTTTATAGTTTATTATTGTTTTAGCTTTAGAGTAATTCTCATGGAAGGTGGTCTTTCCATAAGATGGAAAAATCAAAGTTTAAATTGTAAATTTAAAGAAATCAAAACAAAAAATTTGGGCTGTATTAATCGGGTCATAAACCTATCACTCTTAAATGTTGCATAATAAAATTTTAATATTGTAACTAAAAATTTTTACCTTTTTATAATTCCAATTCAACCCGTCTTTCCATATGCCTATGGAAAGACGATTTTTCCCAAAACTTTGCCTTAGCTGAATCATTAAAGGAAAAAATAGCTGAATCCAATGGTTTTTTTTAAAGAGAGGAAAAGATATTTATTTATTTTATTTGCTAAAAATTAATTTAAACAACTCATTTTTTAAGTAAATATATACTCCCTCTGTGCCATTTCAAACTGCACACTTTAACTTTTACCAGTTGACTCAAAAAATATTTGATCCTTAATATTTTTCATTAAGCATAGTTAAAACTTGTGAAAAGTTTATATTTTGAAAAAATATGTTATAAAGAATCCAACTTAGTATCATTGAATATTATTTATATTCATACACTCATTCAGTTTTATGGTCAAAGTTAAATTTTTTTACCTAAATGAATAGTTATATTGCAGCTTTAAATGAGACAGAGGAAATACTATTCTTTTCAATTGAGTTGAACTGAACCAACTGGACAAATTAAGCAAACTAAACTAAAATAAAATATATTTTTAAACTAGAATACATTTAAGAAATGAACTATACTACTTTAAAATAAATTAAATTGATTTAAGACAAAATAAACTAAATTTAAGTAAAATGAATTGGACTAAAATAAACATGTATTATTAACAAAAGAAATCAATTTTAAAAATGTCAGTAATAAGGAAGTGCAAATATCGGTTCAATTTGGGTCCTCGATAAAAAAATTGAGGAAGTAAAAATTATTGCTCTTCCATAATGTTAGCCTTTTTTAAAAAAAGTTTACAACCTCAAGGAGATGCCGAGCTTATATTAGGCACCTCAAACCTATCAAAATAATAATTTCAAGAGTATAATTACAAGAGAGATGTGTCTTAGTAAAGAATTAATACAAGTTGCCTTTGAAGTGTTCCAAATCTTAAGAACTCCCCCTCATGTGTCGAATTTAGACTGGCCGAACTTCAATTGCATACTGTAGTAACTGTACATATATACTTTCAAAAGTATTTCGAAACACTAGTGTTTAAACTAGTAAGCACCTAAAGAGGAGGTGTTTTGATCCATGTGACGTTTGAATTGTTATTACTTCATATCCATTGCTGTTGGACATAAGATTTTTCATCGGAGCCAAAATTGAGTATGTGAAGCAAAAGTGTTGAATTTTTGTGAAGATTAGCTGCCAAACAATGTTGCAGCCAGACTCTAACCATAGAGTTCTTGAACCATTTTTTGCCGCCCAACTGCCAAACAAAGGTTGAAGTGTTGCAGCCTTAGAGGTCATGACCTCTTGTATTATGTAACCTCATCAAAGACCATAAGTTTGAGAGTCACCTGTAACATAACAGCATTACATCAGCAACATCTATTCATCTTTGTGGTAAGAACTGAATCCTTGTATCAGGGATTTTCTGTTTATCTAAACATACAAGTCCCTTGATTTTAGATGTTAAATTTGTCCAGTCTAAGATGAATTCTGCTATGTCAAGTTTAAAAATAGCATCAGCCATATGGTTTCCTTCTATAAATGTATGAGTAATTAGATTAGATCCAATAATAAAATGGGTATCATGGGCTAGATTGTAGCAGTTCCAATGGGCCAAATATGGATTTGCAACCATTCTTACTGCATTAACACAGTCTGATTCAACTACAAAATTAGCAGAGAATGATTGTGCAAATAGAACTCCCCTATAAATAGCAATTATCTCAGATTGCAGGGCTAAAGTTGCCTTCTCCTTTTCATATCTATCAGAGATAAAATCACCTCTTTCATCCCTAACAATTACACTTGTGCCTGCAAATTCTGCTGAAGATGACCATGAGACATCCACATTTATTTTTAAAAAACCTTGTGGAGGTTTTTGCCACACAATTTTCGTTAGTCTTGGTTTAGGGTTAGGGGATCTAAAGTTAGGAACAATTGCAGTTAGTTCCAAGAATTGATCCCTTATACTCCTTTTCTGAAATGGCCTCACTGAGTAAGTTAGGAAAAATATGTTCCTTAATTTCAGAAACTATGTGTGCTGTGTTACAAGGAATTGAATCATAAATGTTTCTATTTCTTGCCTTCCACAGAAACCAGCAGACAATATTAGGTGTAATATGAACTAGGTTTGTATGCAAGGGTGAGAGACCTTCGAAATTCCAATATGAAAATAATCTATCCCATATCAAAATTCAGTATAGGTATATTAGCCAGTTTATGGATCACCTCCCATACACTTAAGGCAAAAGGACATAAGTTAAAAGCATGCTCAATTGTATCCTCATGCCTGCAATTTATGAATTTGGATGGTAGATTGAAACCCAAAACATCCAAAACATCATCAAAAGGCAGGAAAACATTCATTAACTTCCACATGAAAATGGAGATTTTTTTTTTGAATTCTCAAATTCCAGATTTTTATCAAGGTTGCATTATTACATGGAGTATTGTTAGCCAGATGATATGCTGAAGAGAAGCTAAAGTTCCCCGTGTGTTCTGGTTTCCAGGTGAGTCTATTTATCCTCCTTTCACTAATCTGAGCATCCTGCAAAAGACGGACAATGTTAGGATTAATCACAGGAGGTATTAGAGATATAAAATTCGGTTTTTGCCCTATGCACTTTGCCACTGTAGTGTTCATGAGGATTAATGATATGTTAGGATCCAGTATATCAATCAATGGCCCATGATCTGTCCAATTTGAATATAAAAAAGGACATTTCCTTGGCCATGAAGCACCCTAGAATTTGATTCTTCCAAATTATTGACCAAAAAAAATCTTTTATAATTTTGTGACTTCCTGTTTGATGGTGCCAAAGACCAAATAAACTGTGCCCCTAAAGACTTACCACTCTGAAACTTCCACTATAGTTTCAATGCACAAGCTTGTATAATGCTCCTAATATATATAAGACCTAAAGAGTTATTATTAATAGGTTTGCACAATTCTGTCCATTTTTTCCAGTGTCTTTTAATCCTATCATGTGTTTCTCCCCAAAAGAAATTTGCCATTTTCTTTTCAATCAACCTAATCATGTGCTTTGTTGGTTTAACCACTAACCATATATGCTGAAAACTGGGAATAATACATGTTTGGATTAAAGTTAACCTACCTTCACTACTTAGCATTTTATTTTTCCAATTTCTGCTCTTGCTCTCAATATTTTCAACCACTGGTTTAAAATGGCAGTTCTTTACTCTTCCTGAGATAATTGGACATCCCAGGTAAGTAAATGGAAAAGACCCCTGTTTCATTTTCAGAATATTTTTTACTTCCCTAACCTTATGTCTCGTTGCATTTTTACTTATATAAAAATCAGATTTGCTAAAATTAATTTTTTGTCTAGTTGTTTCTTCAAACTTTAAGAGAAATATTTTCCACCTTGTTAAGCTGTTATGTGTAGCTTTAATAAAGATAATGGTGTCATCAACATAGCTAAGGTGTGAAATAGGATTAGTATTTGCAGGCTGTTGGTAGTAGTCTAGCCTTTTATTTTGGTAAATAAAAGCCAGACTTCTAGTGAATGATTATGAGATTATGTTAAAAAGAAATGGGAGTAAGGGGTAACTTTGTTTGATTCCACGAGTAACTCTGAAAAAACCCACAGGTTTTCCATTTATAAGGATAGAAAAAATGATTGTGATATATTTTTCATGATTACCTGCACAAAACTTCCATGTACACCAAATTTAAGTAGAATGCTATTTAGAAATGATCTACTTACTCTATCAAAAGCCTTTTTTAGATATAATTTAATTATGCAGTTAGGGGTATTACGTTTGGTGTTTAGAAACCTTACCATTTCCTGCAGATAAATTACATTATCAGATATATCCCCTCCCTTTAAGAATGTTGATTGATTAGGAGATATCATTTTTTTCCATTAATGGTTTCATCCTCTCAGTTAAAATCTTGGGGAAAAATCTTGTTTAAAACATTAGAAAGACTAATTGGCCTATAATCTTCAAAATATGATGGTGTAGCTTTCTTAGGGATAACAGATATCCATGTACTACTAATACCTTTGGGAATATGTGAAGAAGACATGAAGTATTTGGCAGCCTCCAACATGCCATCACATATAAAATCCCAAGCTTTGATATAGAAGGAACTGGTATAACCATCAGGACCAGGGCTTGAATCCTTTTTAAACCAAAAACCACTGATTTTAATTCTTCCATGGTTACAGGTTTCATCAACTTTTCATTATCTAGCTGAGTTATAAGGCTGGGGATCTTGTTAAGGAAGTGACTATAGTATAGGCCATGTTCTGGGTGATTAGGTTCAGATAAGAGTTCACTATAATATTTTATGGCCTCCTTTTCTATATCATTATGTTTTGTGCCCAACCTCCATCTTTTTTTTAAAAATTGAAATTTTCATTTTGTTTTTTTCTCTGACTATGTTATGATAGTATTTGATGTTATTATCACCATCTTTTAGCCAATTTGTTTTGGATTTGTGTTTCCAAAATTTCTCTTGTTCCTTAAATGCTCTAATGAGTTCTACCTTTAGCCTATTCAATTTTATTAGTTGAGTCTCAGTTTGATCTAGGTCATAAACCTCCTCCTGTTTCCTCAAGGTCTCTTCAGCTCTTTCTATATTACTCTCATTATTACCAAATGTGGATTTATTCCATGTTTTAAAAATCTTTTTAAGTTTCAGCAGTTTCAAGTAGAATTTTAACATTCCTTTCTCAGGTACATGGATTAGCCAATCATTTTTAACCAGTGTTACGAAGTCATATATGTTAAACCAATCATTAATAAACCTAAATGAACTGTGTGAAGAGGGGCTGGGTAGTCCTATTTGGAGAAGGAGAGGGTTGTGGTCAGAAGAAAGTTTGTTTAGGGTCTGAATAAATGAGGTTGGGAATTTAGTGATCCAGGTATCTGAGCAAAGACCTCTATCTAATCTTTTACTGGTAGGATTCCTAATCCTAGAGTTAGTCCAAGTAAACAAATTACCTACAGTGGCAATGTGCATTAAGCATTTACTATTAATGAAATCATTAAAATCCCTAATGCTCCCTTTATTTGGTTGAGATTGTCCTATGTATTCCAATTCAGTAGTTATAGTATTAAAATCACCAATATAGAATCATCTGTAGGAATACTATTTAGATCAGACCACAATTGTTTCCTTTCTAATATTGTTCAAAGTTCATATATAAAAACAGCCTGCATGGCTATATTTAGTTGTGGACTTTGAATATGAACAAAAAGGAATTGATTGTTATCTACTATAAGATTAAGTTGTAACTGGTCAGTCCACATAAGCCAGATTTGACCATTTGGGGACTGAATGCAATTATGAAACCTAAGGTTAGTCATGTATATATGGCATTCAGAGTTGTTATGTTTATGTTCCATTAAACATAAAAGCTGCAACTTATGTCTTCTAATCAGATCATCTAATCTAAACATTGAAGTGTCCATACCCCTGAGATTCCAAACTAAGAATTTTAGATTATTTTTATCAATCATTAATCAGAGTTATTATGGCTTTTTGAAGATGATCTAAGCATCATCTTATTAAGCTGAGTAAAATAATTGGGGTTTTTGGCTTATCTTTTGTTTTTAGATTAGCTGATATGTGAGTGTCAATATAATCAGTAGAATGAGTCAGTGGCACCTCTTTTCCTAATGACAAATTGGAGGAAACTTCCTATATTTGGTTCCCCTCATTCCTTGCAGGATTTTCTGTTGAGTTTTCTAAGCTCTGAAAATCAGTAAGAGAGGAGAACCTATTTCTATTTGCTCTTTGCCGTGAGCAAAAAATTTGTCAGTTTGAATTCGAGAGTAATCAGTAGTACGAAGCTTACCTTGGATGATATGCAGATCATCTTTTGCATATCTGAAACTCATCTTTTGCATATCTGAAATGTGGCTGTTGCAGTTTTGGTGGATTGGCTTTATGGATTAATTTTTTGGGCTGTGAGTCCTTTGGTTAGTAAATTTTGTTACCTCCTGTTTCCTGTATGACCTGGACTGGGCTAGCATGTACTGTTTTTGTTTCCTATGTGACATGAATTGGGCTAGCATGTGGAGAGTTCCTAGCAGGACTTTGGTTATACAGCTCTGGATTTTCCTTCCTATTTTGTTGTAGCCTGAATCAAGGGTAGTGGCTCTACAAAGTTGTTTATGTCTAACCCAGTTTTCTTTTCCTCATTTAGCCTGGTTGGAGGAGAAGTAAATTTTTGACCAGTTGGTTCCCACTTAGGATTCAGGTTGGGGTTTAGGACTCTACAATGCTTAACATCATGACCCAACTTAGAGCAGTGAATACAATATGCAGGCAGATCTTCGTATTCAATTAGTTACTTCTTGTTATTTTGGATTGATCCTAACCTAATAGTAACTTACTAACTTAGGCATTTTTGAATACATGTTAAAAATGGAAGAGGAATAAATCTTGCAATTAGGATTTAAAATGGACATATTGAAAGGATGCTTCTACCATATTGACCTCCATTCACTAACCCATATTCATCTCCAAATCCATATCTTCTCGTTTGTCCACTCCTAACTCTCCATACCTTTGTGGTTCATGGAAACCAGTAGGTTGGTGGGTATTGGTGGAGGGCCAGGAGGTGGGGTGGAGAGAATTGCCTTCCCCTGCTAAAATATGGATCGAAGAATCTCTGGTGGAAATATCCTTCCCCAGGATTGTGAACCCCTGCTCCAGGATTCACTGGTCCATTGTAGTTATGCTGCGGAAGACCATTCTCCATTTCCACTGAGAACAGAAACCCCTCCTAAACGTCATCATCCGGCAGTGCAAAATACCTCTCCCATCTACTGTCCATATACCTAGGAGGAATTCGAGTATTCCTTTGAAGTTATCTGTGTGAATCTCAGTGAGGATGAAAATATCTTCTTACTTGCATCATAAACTATATATGTTCCTCTAGCAGCATTGTGTCATTGAATGAAGCCCTCCACGAACTGGTCCAGTAGTATGTCGTCTTGCATTGGGCATCTTTAACTCCACACTTCCGGTAGAACTTGTAAAGTCATTCATACCTGATATTAACCCAGATTCTGGTTTCATCAGGTAGATCGACGTAGTAGCCTGAAAGGAGATGATCAGCAGGCTTGGCCCAGATAGTATCCCTTTAGTACTTGATGTTTGGTGCCGGGTTTGGGTTTATGTCCATGTCCACTACATCACCCGCCATGTGCGCCGCCTTGATTGCTGCACGGGGAGCGAAATCCTCAGTTGGAAACCCACGAAGCTGGATATCGATCTTCATTTTCCCACCTTTATCTTCCTCAGTGAGATCCCTGCACCCCATCTTTTAAAGGCCAGAAGCCCTCTTGACAACGAATAGGGACTGCGGTGCAATGCCGCCAAAGCTTCTTCCCTAGATTGAAACTTCACCACAAAGAATCTCTCATGACGATGGAGAACATATGCATCTATGCTCGGAAAATCATTGAAATACTGGTTCAATCTCTCTGAGTTGAATTCTCTATCATCCATCCAAAATGCCAGAAGGCAATTCTGCTCTATCTCTACCGATTCCTCCATGTTCGCCATTATACGTTTCAACACCCCTCTCATCCTGCTTAGCCTGGGAGTGAGACTGAAGTCAGTTTCCCAGCCTTGTGGATCCTGTTTTTCTTCTGAATGATCAAAACTAAGGGGAGTATAGAGAGCTTCAGACTGACACTGCATTGAATGGAGCCATATTTATAGCCATTTCCCATCGTTGCTTGGACAGTCGTTTCCTCTCCCAGACTGTTGAACTTCTAAACATGATTACTACTGCACGATATACTAAGCCACGAGCCTTTAAGCAGAAAGTAAATTTCCTCCTTTTTCTCGATATGCACAAAAAAGGAAAACATGCCGCCCACTCCACCTCCTAACTCAACCAATCGATTTAACTCTATTAACCCTAATATCGAAACTCCCAATAATCTTTACTATCCCCAATGATTAATGCCCCATAAAACTCAATAACTTTCTGCAACTCCCCTAAAATTACCCTAATTACTGTAAACCTAGTAAAACTCAGCCCTTTACGGCAAAAAATCTAATGATTGCCTTTAAACCACGCTTAATCAAGAGTGGAGCTCAAGAAACGGCTAAAACCTAAAAACTAGCTTCGACTCTTTTTACCTGATTGGGTAATAACTTCCGACACATATTTTGGACAAAAGAGCTTCGATTTCAAGACCCAATCGTGTACCAGTTTCTCCCCTAATTCTAAAGAGAGAAAATTCGTTCATAAATTTCCAATATTAGCTGGCTTTTACATAAACATTCATTGCAAAAATTGTGATGGACATTTTCTCTTTTTTCTAATATATACTCTATAGAGTAATAAATGAAGAGAGCCGTTACAAAAAAAAAGAAGAAGTTGTTAGTACAATATTTTAAATGAAAAAGTGTAAAAATAACCCTATTAAATTTTGAACGTGCAGAAATAACCCTGTAAAATCAGAAAGTGCAAACCTAACTCTATAATTTGGAGAAATGGTGCAGATATACCTAAATTGCATTATTTCGGTGCTGACCTAACCTAAAAATACAAAAATACCCCCGAGTTTAAAACAAAAAAATAATGTCATTATACCCCTAGGCTTTGATGCCGGTCAACACCAGTCAATGGCAGTCAACACATGTCAATGTCAGTCAATAATGGTCAACATTGGTCAACACTGGTCAACGCCGAACTGCCGCCGATAATCGCTACCGGCTGATGGTGGCTGAGTTAGATCATTACTTTTATTAATAAGATAAGGTTAGATCAGAACTTTAGTAACAAATACATATTTAAATTAGCACTTCTATAAAAAATATATGGTTAGATCAATACTATCATAAAAAACATCTTTTTGACGAGAGCCCACTCCATAAACAAGCTTTCATTACAACTTTATAATACTCCCTCTGTTTTTCTATGTTTGACACACTTATCATTTTAGTATGTTTTTCTAAGATTGTCACCTTTCCTTTTATGGCAAAAAGTACACCATTCTCAACCACTCATTAAACTTTTTA
>JAULKM010106769.1:0-24117 GCA_032355605.1 Rubia tinctorum | reverse complement strand
CCATCTGATTTCTTAAGGATGATGCCTAAAATCATGGAATGCAATGTGAATATCAAACTGGGCCGATCTATGTAAGTCAGATAGGTCATTGAATGATTCTGAAAAGTCATGAAAAGTTTTATCTTCACATCTTAGTCCCTTGCCACCGATTTACATGATGAGACAAGGACTTCCTATTGATTCTGGTAGATCATTTCATTCTTCGATTATAGATGTGAATAGTGCCTTTTCTAATCATTATTTTGTGCTTATATTACATTATAAAGAAAGTTACTTCGTCAGGGATAATATTCCAATACATGTTCTTCTACGGGTTGCTAAGATATTGCAGGAATTTGAAGATGTCTTTCTGGATGAACCACCCCATGGATTACCACCCATGTGTGGCATAAAACATCATATCGACTTGCTTCTGTATTCGGTCATTCCTAATCGTCCGACTTACAAAGAAAACCCCGAGGAGGCAAAGGAACTACAACAAGAAGTCAATGATCTACTTCAAAAAGGTTATGTGTGTGAATCTTTAATTCCTTGTGAGGTTCTTGTTATTTTAATTCCCAGGAAAGATAAAACTTGGCGTATGTTCATTGATTGTCGTGTTATTAACAAGATTACCATTAAATATCTCCATCATATCCCTAGGTTAGATGATACGCTTGAAGATTTGCATGGATATGTGATATACACATTAAGATTGATTTAACTCAGGTTTATTTTCAGATTCACAAAAGGGAGGGGGATGAATGAAAACTGCATTCAAGACTAAGTTTGGGTTATATAAATAGATCGTTATGCCTTTTGGTTTAACTAATGCACCTAATACTTTCATGCAGTTGATAAATCATGTTCTGAGAAAGTTTATTGGATACCTCTCAATCGAATGAATTAGAGGACATAATGGTGGGTGATGAATTAGATGGAAATGTTGAGTTTGATGAAATAGTGGAAGATATTGCAAGGGAATTCAAATGTAAACTGGAGTCATTATAAGCTTTGATTGACGACAAAGGGACACCTTTGTACCATGGTTCGAAGAACTTGGTCTTGAGGGTGACTCTGCGGAAAATGAACCTGAATGCAAAATTTAGATGGATAGATAAGTCGGTGACGGAGGCTCTAGAGTTGTTTAGGGATTTGCTTCCCGGGGGTAATTTAATTCCTGATAGGTTATCTTCCACCAAAACAATACATTGCCTAATTAGATTGGAATAGCAAAAAATCCATACCTGCCCAATCGATTTTATGTTTTATAGGGGGAACTAGACAAAGATTTAGAATCCTATTAAGTATGTGGTAAGGCTCGGTACAAGTTGAAAGGTGCAATTGAGGTGGGTGCAGAAGTTCCATTTAAATCAAAGAAGAAGATACATGCAAAAGTCTTATGGTACCTTTCGGTCATTCCTCATTTCAAGAAACTGTTTGCTTGTAGGAAAGATGCAAACTTGTTGTGTTGGTATGCGGAAAGGGTCAGATCAGCGAACGATGTGATAATGTACACTTCAGACGACAAGCAATAGAAGAAAGTCGATGCTCTATGCATCGAGTTTGGGAACGAGTCTCAGTATTTAAGGTTAGGATTGTTTATAGATGGTATGAATCCTTTTGGTAATATGATTAGCACACATATCTCTTGGCCTGTAATGTTGGTCACATACAACCTTCCTCCTTGGTTGGCCATGAAATGTAAGTATGTGTTGCTTTATTTGATAATATCAGGTTCGAAACAGCCGAGTAATGATATTGATGTGTATCTTGCTCCTCCGGTGGAGGAATTATTGACTTCGTTTGATGAGGGTGTTCGAGTGTATGATGGTTTTGGTATAGATTTCTTCACTCTTAAAGCGATGTTATTTTGCACAATTAACGATTTTCCTACCTATGGGAATTTTTTGGGTATTCCGTGAAAGGCCACTTAGCTTGTCCAATTCGAGAGAAGGAAACCAATTTTTTCAATTAAAACACGGTTGTAAGACCGTTTATTAAGAGCACGGGAGATTTCTTCCCTAGAGAAATCCATAACGATTGGCTAAAAAATGGTTCAATGGGAAATTGGAGGCACGAGTCGCACCGGTGCCACGGCCAGGTACACAAATTTATGAAAGTGTAAAGAATTTGCCCAATCATTTTGGCAAGAAGAAAAGAAAATCTGTCGTTGAAGGTAGTTGGAATAAATGCTACACTATGCACATTGAGAAGAATTTTTGTGATTCTCTTGTTGGGATGTTGTTAAATAACCATGGGAAGACAAAGGAAGGATTGAAGGTTTGGCTAGATTTGGTTGAGTTTAAGATAAGAATCTAAGGCCCGTGAATACCATTGATGAATGTTATCTGCCCCCTGGTGGCTATTCAATGTCACAATCGTAGAAGAAATCTTTTTGTGAGATCCTTAGTTGTGTGAAAGTGCACAGTGCGTACTGGTCCAACATTAGCAGTTGTGTGTCAGTTGTGGAATTGAGGTTAGGTGGATTGAATTCACACGATTGCGACAACCTCATGCAGGAATTGAATGTTATTTCCATTTAATCTACTTTGATCTCTCATGTAATATTGTGCATCATGAAGCTCTATTTGTTTTACCAATCCATTTGTCGCAAAAGTATTAGCGTATCAAAGTTGGATAGGTTGGAGTAATGATTATTGAAGTTTTGTGCCGTATGGAAATTCATTTCCCTCCCTCATTTTTTGACTTTATGGTCCACTTGATTGTCCACTTGGTGTGGGAAATAAAGCTATGTGGTCCGGTTTTTCTCAGATGGATGTACTTGTTCGAGATGTACATGAAAACATTAAACCACTTTGTGAAAAATCAGTATAGTCCAGATTCTAGCATTGTGCAGCGATACATGACATAAGAGGCCATTGAGTTTTTCACTGATTATATGAAGGAAGTTGAATCAGTAGGTGTTCCAATCAGTAGACACGAAGGGAGGTTAGAAGGTGTTTGGGTGAGACAAGGGGAACTATTTACTCTAAATGAAGAAAATTTATCAACTACCCATCTTCATGTTCTGCTCAATTAGGAGGATTTAGTTCTATATATACACATTCACATGGGTGCTATACGAGTGGGCCACCCTAATTTCAATGAGGCTCAGGTCTTCCAATTGCAAACTAAGAAATTTACGTCATGGTTGCAGGAATATGTTGATGTTCGCGAGCAATCATTTAAGGTTAAATGGGTGGCTCGTAGACCATTAGGGATCGTTCTTTCATATGTTGAATTTGACATCAGTGAGTTCCCGTTTTCCACAAAATCAATGGATGATAAGAGTGTCACTCAAAACAGTGGAGTTTCTACCATCTCCGAAGCATTGCACGTTAGAAGTGGGGGTGATGAAAACCCGCAGTGTACCCTTAAGTGCTACTTTGGCACAATTTGTGAAATTTGGGAGCTTGACTATGTTACTATGTGTGTCATAGTTTATAAATGTCAGTGGTTGAATATTAACAATGGGCAGCGTGTCGAGGATTTGGGCTTCATCATAGTTGATATTTTGGTTGGACGGAAGAATGACTCATTTATATTAGCATCTCAAGCGCCTCCGATTTTCTATGTTAGGGACTTGTTGATCCTAGGTGGGAGATTGTTGTCAAAGGGAAACGTGCTTTCATTGTAGAAAATGACTTAGAGGAAATAATTGTTTTTGATTCCATAGTGACCATGATGAAGAATGTGGATAGAAAGTAAGGGGAAAATCACATGTAGGAGGCGAAAGTCAAAGAAGGTGATGACGAAGAAAATGTAACTTAAGTAATAAGTTATATGATATCAAATTTTTGCTTAGTAGGGTTTGTACAATTTGGATGAAATTATTTTTTTTAATTGAAAGTCATTGAACTTTCCGAGTTTGAAAAACATATTTGGCTCTTCACAAGTTAACCACGAAAGGTTTTTGAGTCCGAAAGCATTTTTTTGGCAAAAAAATGAGTGCTTCTAAATTTCCAGATTCAGGTCAGAAACAGGACACGAGCTTGAAAACTTAGTTTCCAATCTCGGAAACTTATTAGTACTTTCTGGTACAAAACCATTGTTGAGTTTTCGAGCTCAAAAAATGCTTAGTACCTTTTGGTAGGAAACAAATTATAACTTTCCGAGATTGGAAATATATCTTACCCATACATCAAGGACAAGAAAACTTTTCGAACTCGAAAAACAATCTTGTGCTCAAGTCAATTTCATACTTCAACATGAAATTCACTGAAAGGCCAACCTATTAGTGAATACTTCAGCCTAAATTATCGAATACATCCATAAAAAAGCGAGAATAAAAAATGACAATACAACATCATTAGATTAGTCAACATCTTCATGTGAAAATAATGTTCGATCATCTTCATGAATTCCAAAATACAAAATTTGAAAATAGACACAAAACTAGACACAAAATCAAAATATTCGTAAGAACAACACATCCATATATTTCCCAAAATATACTACTCTAGCATTCTAACATACCTAACTTCTCCCCTATTCATCTTGGCCCACAACGTTTTCATTAACGCATTGATGAACATTCCCCTCTCCCATGTCATGATCACCATCACCATCACCAACATTATTATCTTCACTCTTTGAGAAGATCGGCTTGAAGTTAGGAGGTTCTTCATCTTCTATCAAATCCAAATGAACGGCTTAGGATTCTATGAATGCTACATGCTAGGAATGAGCACTGGTTAACATATCTTGGGTCTCGGTCATGTTCGCACACATGCAGTTAAAGTACTTGCTCAACTGAGATTCAACCGCTTGTACCTGTCATCAAATATTGACCCATTAATTTTTATATCATACTTAATTGAGTTATATTAATTAAACTATTTATCTCTTACATGAGCTGGATGACTCGACCATTTCTACTTCTGATTTTCTAGCTCTCTTAGCAATCGTAGCCTTTTGATCGGGTAATGTACGGAATCACCATTTGCCACTAAAGTCTTGTTCGAGCCATCTGTGTTAGAACCAGTTCTGGTCATAGTATTCCATATGAAGAGCTTTATCCTTTGGAATTATGACCTTCTTTAACATAACATTTATCAAACCACCATAGGGAAGATCTTTCTTCTTTTTCTGAGCGGCCTTCAACAAAAAAGAGATGATGGCGAAGCAAGGGTTTATATTTCTACCCTCCATGATGCAGTAAAACATCATGAGGTTCTCTATAGTCTGCTCGCTAGTATGGCCACCCGTTGGGAAAACATCAAGGCATATCTATTTATAGAAGAGACATTAAACTATGGAGAGACACCAATATAAAAACCATCCATCTTCCCTGCACTAGATCTTGATCTCTTGATTTTTATCCATAGAAACTGGACAGAGGGGAGTAGTGTTGCTTACACCTGGCCAAACATGCATGTGATAAATATCGAGGGGACCATTAGGGTCACCAGGCCTTAATTTCTTGGGAGAGGTGTAGGATCAACCTATGGCAACGTTTGTTGTATATGTAGTTACAAAGAAATATTTCCCATTGATCCTATTTACATCTCGGTTATTGCTAATTTGGCCCAAATTGGCATAAAATTGTACCACTTCATCAATGTGAACTGGCTCATCCATACACAATAGTTTATCTGAATGTCGAGTTTTGAAATGTGATAGAAAATACTCGAGTCCTAAACATTCAACATCCGACGCTAATATAGGCCTAGAATTTATCGCTTTTCTTTTCAAAAAATATACATACCTTTGCTCAGCGGCTTCATTGAATAATTTTCTAGATTCATCAATCTTTGTGATAGGGTGATGACTCCAATCGGTATTCTTTGACCTAGGACCCGAGCTCTTACGACTCATGTTCAATGTTTGGGAGATGTTTTTGGGTAAATTTTGGAATAAGGGTTTGAACGATGGTAATTTGAATGTGTTTGTGGGTTTTGTTGAACATCAGCCTGTTATCTTTTTTTTAAACCTGAAAAGGGTGTCCAAACTCGGAAACCCATCTTCTCTTTATTGTTAAAGAAACGATTAGTTCCTAAGTCCAAAAACATATATTGGGTCTGTTTCTGAGTTTGGAAACCCTTACAGTTAGGAAAAAATTTGCCGTAATGGGTTTAAATGGGCATTTATTAACCATTTGAAACACCAGCCTTTCCATTTTCTCCCCCTCCAAAAAGAACACCAAACCAAACCCATAATTCCATTTCAACACCAATCTCCCATGTCAGCTTCTTATAATTTGAGGTAAGTCATCCATCCTGGTTCTCTTCTACTCCAATTTCTCACTTACATTTTTCTTTTCACAACATGGGTAACACATACGCACATTCAACCGGAGAGCTGGGAGATTCACAAGCGAAGGGCATTGAAGAATAGTGAGAATGTTAGTAAGCAAACTTAATATTATTAATGTTATTAAAAAGATCAAAATATCTATAGTAGGGAAGAAAAACAATGCATTTCCGGGGAAAATACACTTTCACACCGATTGAGCCGTGAGGGTTATGATTATGTAGCAATCAAGATAGTGAAAGAGCATCTAGAAAAAAATGTGAAACTTGCAATAGCGGATGAGATGATGGAAGATGAAGCAAGGGATTTGTTGCAACCCATCAATGTGGTTGACATTGAGAGGTGGTTTTATTTCTCAAAGGTCGACAAAATAAACAAGGTGCATATGGCAAGGATGAAGAGAAACAAATTGCCAAAAAAGTGGTACATAATTCTTTTAGTACTTATAGTATTCATTTTATCTATATTAAGGGTATATCGAAATAACTAAGGTTTCCCTATTTATGTTTCTACATAGGAAAAATTGAAGAATGACCAATTTCAAGGGCTTTTCATCACAATGGATAAACACAACATCATTTGTGAAGCTACAGAAAAATCCGACCATCCAGGCAAGGTTAGGGGCTTGGGTAGTGTCATGATCCAATGGCAAGCCTTAGGGATCATATGATCTTACGATAAAGCCGAACACTCCAGAGTCCATGCATTGTAAAAAAAGGCCCAACTCTATAAGACAAATGCCTTGAGCAACAAGATATCCAGATTTGGAGGTTGGTCCAACATACCGGGCTAGTTCTCCCGGAATATTTAGATGACTTGATGCCTGATTGGACCGCCATTTAGGGGTTCACAATACTGTCCCAGTGATGTTGAGGTCAATCTCAAGGTAATTTTTCAAAAATCAAGAATCGATGGACAATTGTTCAAACCCGATGACCCCAACGATGCCATTCTTGCAACTGACAAATAGGTCTGAATGATCCTTCTATTATTTATGTCAATTTTAATTGAGTTTAATATTTAATAGCTACTTTGCTTGGGTTTTAGAGATCATGTCTGTGTGAAATATACATTGATCAAGACATTGATGGTAGGCCACTACATATGTAACCAATGGAGTTTTCCATGAGTTATGAAACATCATTACTCTTGCAGAAGGTCTTTCAAGGGTTTCATTGGAGAAACCTTTGGTGATGGATGCCCCTTTACAGTCCCAGAAAGAGAATACAAGAAAGTTGGCCCTGCCGGGGGAATGTTCCTTACTTGGCCCCGTAGACTTATATACTCCAATCCCATCAAGGATCGACATTTGAATAAAACAAGGCCTCCATTGCTAAACCCGTTAAAGACAACACCAAAACAGGTGAAATCAACGCCCAAGCCGATGCCAACAACACCAACTAGGGTTAAACCTCCATCAGGAAGAGTTAAAATTCCCCGAGATATACCTGGCTTTGTACGTGTCCTTTATAACATTCTACGACCCCATGATCGAATTTCAACATACGCATTCTTGGGAAATGAATGTGTATTCAGATGCAAACAAGAAATCATGTCCTTATGGAGCAATTTTAAGGGCATATGGAGATGTGAGCAAGTTAATCAATTGATGTCGATTTATACCTTGTGAGTCATTTTGGTTATTTTAATTTCTAAATTAAATTTCAATTACACTGATAATTATTAAATATAATAAATACTATGAAATCATCCAGGTACATGTTTTTTACCAGTAATCCAAAGAAGGGATGGATAGGATACATGCGTCCGGTAATGATACAAGAAATTGGTTGTAATAAACAAGAGAAGATCGACTACATTCACAAATGCCTAGGATTTTCTTTGCCATATATCGAGAGGTTATTTGCAAAGCTCATTTTCTTTACAAACATTGTTTCCTTATATTTCTAATAACAGTAAAATATTCATATTCAGGGAACATTGGAGATTGATAATGATAGTCCCCTCAAAGAAGCGAGTATATTGGATAGATCCCCTCCATTTTCAACCCTCCGATGAATTAGTTAAGATTTAGGAATCTTCAATGAAAGAAAATAGTCAGGATCCAAATTCTTCGTTTGAAGTGGTCGAAATCAAGGTAGTTTACCTGTATGTTAATTTCAACTATACTTTACATATTGGGTGCAATAGTCTTAATAATTGATGTTGTCTTACATATAGTACAATAAACAGTCTCAAACTTGGGAGTTCGGCTGTTACGTCATGTTGTATGTGACTGACTGCATAGACAAAGGAAGATGTATTTGAATTTGACAAAGTAAGTTTACAATGGTTCTTGGTAAAATTTCAAACTAACCTCTACAATATATTTAATACAACAATGTTAATTACAGATTTTCAAAAAAGATTGGAAACCCTACTCGCAAGATGATATCAACATTGCGCGAAATTCATTGGCTAAGCATCTAATTCTCAATCGGTTAGCAATACTAGGGAATCTCAATATTGGTAGGGAAACTCAAGTAAGATAAACATTGAACCATATCAATATCAGAATAGATTTGTAGTGAATTATATTCCAATCCATAGATTAATGCTTAGTTAGCGTGGTCTATAGATTTTTGTTTAGGTGTAACATTCTATCATGTATTTTTTTCAAATTATGGTTGTGTATCAAGGCATTTTTTGTGCCTGGAAAACAATGATGTAAAATCTTTACCACAACATCAGATTGAAATACCGAACTCGGAAAGTAATTTCATCTCTTCCGTTTTCTTATACCATTGGTCAAAATTGGTTTTATGAACTTGGAAAGATGCTACATGAGAGTGTTTCCAAATTTGGAAATGATTTCTTGCAGGAAAATGGTCATCCAAAATTTTCCAGATCCAGACCAAAAATGTGACACAAAATCAGGCACTAAATTTGAATAAACAAAGATACGAAACAAGCCTAATTCAATATTCTGAACTCATAAATAATATCTTTACAACATCGGAAATATTTGTGAGATACCTGCGAGAGGAGTAGAATTTCTGAGTTCGGACACGTTTTAAAGGCATTTCCCGACATCACTTAAAGCCAGTTTTTAACCACCTTCTTTGTCAATGTTTAAAGGTGGTTCTCGTAACCAAATTATTTTCAGAGGGATTAAAGAAAGAACTAATAAATACACTTAGAAAGTGCCTTTGTAGTGCCAATAGAACCACTTTTAATTGGCCCATCCAACACTAGTGTCAAGAAGTGCAATCTTTGCACTTCAGAAGTAGTATTTCTAGGTTTTGTGGTTTCTAAAGAGGGCATAAAATTGGACGAAACCAAAGTTGAGGCCATTAAAAGTTGGTTGACACCTATCAACACCAATTGGGCATGTTTCTTTCATGGTTTAGCTAGTTTCTATACAAGGATTGTGTGTGATTTTTCATATATTGCTACACTTTTGAATGAACTAGTAAAAAAGGATGTAAAATTAGTTTAGGGTGAAAGTAAAGAGAATGTATTTAATGAATTGAATGTACGATTATGTAACTCTAGTATTCTTGTTTTACCTGATTTTAATGGTACTTTTGAGATCCAGTGTGATGCCTATTTTGTTAGCATAGGTGCTATTTTGATGCAACATAATCGACATATAGCTTACTTCACTGAAAAGTTAAAGGGCGGTGCTCTTAATTATCTTGTTTATGACAAAGAATTTTATGCAATCGTGAGAGATTTAGATACTTGGCAACATTATTTATTGCAAAAAGAATTTGTCATTCATGGTGATCACGAGTCATTGAAATATTTAAAGAGTCAGATGAAGTTGAATAACCGTCATGCTAAATGGTCTAGTTTTATTGAATCTTTTCCTTATGTCTTGCGTTATAAAAAGGGTAAAGAAAATGTTTTTGTTGATGCTTTGAATCTTAGACATGTTTTACTTACACGATTGGAATGCATTATGTTAGGGTTTTCATTCGTGCGAGAATTATATGCCACTGATCCTGATTTTTCATCTGTTTATGCTGTATGTGAAAATGGTGCTTATGAGAAATTATTTTTGCATGATGGTTTTTTGTTTTGAGATAATAAGTTGTGTTCATTAGTGTTCGGTGCATGAATTACTTGTTAGAGAAGATCATTCAGGTGGTTTAATGGGACATTTTGGTGCACTTAAAACTTATAATTTGTTGCGAGAACGCTTCTTCTTGCCATAATTGGCATTTTTTGTTGATAGGATTTGTATGAATTGTATTGATTGCTTGAAGACAAATTTTAAAAAAACTAAGCCTCATGGGTTATACATACCTTTACCTATTCCTACACATCCTTGGGATGATATCTCCATGGTTTTAGTCCTCGCTTTACCACGATCTCAATTAGGTAATGATTCGATCATTGTGATTTTTTTATCGATTTTCAAAAATGGCACACTTTATTCCTTATAGGAAGACAAATGATGCAAAGTATGCTGAAATTTTATTTATTAAAGAAGTGGTTCGACTACATGACATTCTAGCATCTATTGTGTCTAATCGTGATGTTAAATTTTTATCATACCTTTATGCCAAAAGGTATTCCAAAAGTGTGATAAAAATTTAAAATCATGATCAGAGACAATAGACGCTGGAATCCCATGCAGTTGAACCACTTCTTTGAGAAATAAATATGCAAAATGGTTTGCATCACCTGTCTTCCTATAAGGAATAAATTTTTCCATTTTCAAAAATCGATCAACAACCACAAACATAGAATCATTACCTGATTGAGATCGTGGTAAACTAAGGACAAAATCTATGGAGATATCAACCCAAGGATGTGTAGGAACATTCAAGGGCATGTATAACCCATGAGGCTTAGTTTTTTTTTTACTTTCCCTTCAAGAAATCAATACAATTCCAACAAATCCTAACAACAAGTTCTTGGATTAATTGTTCAAGTGTGTCGAATAAGTGAAGACACAATGAAGAACACTATACCCTTTTTTCTCATCAAGTTTTTAATGAGGTAGTGTGATCGTTGTAAACTATTTTAAAATTATTTCATTTTCAATTTTGGGATTAAGTTTCGGCCATGTGGGATTTGAAGAGCTTAATTTTAAAATTAGGTCCATTAGGGTTTAAGAATATTCAGTTTTATTCTGATTAGAGTTCAATTTCGTATGATTAGATAAGGCGAAATTAATTCAAGAACATATCTTGATGAATTCGGCCGTATAGTCATTAATTTTACGTATTTTAGTTAGATATGATTTTAGCTTCTTTAATCTACCATAAGTTTATTCAGGTTCTAAAAGAAATTACCAAATTCCGTTCTGATTAAAACTAGGGTTTGGCCAATGTAAACCCTAAAAATATGGGGAGTTGGCCGAGTTTTCTCCTCACCTTTTGTCAATCATATATTCAGAATTTTGAGTTCATATTATTTACTTGCGAGCATTATTCATTGTTTCTTAATATTGTTAGTTAATTAATTATCAATACCTTTGATTTGTGAACTGATCATGCGGGCTAGTTAGTGTAATAAATCTTAAAAATTGAGAGCAATACCGAGGGCTTGTTGTTTGCAGTTTTCGTGCGGCTATACTAGGGTTTGCAAAATCCCTCGTTTAGTCCAAAATCTAAATTCAATAACCCAGAGTTTTTGCAAGGAAATTTATATCATGAAGCTGCAGAATATTTAGTAAATCTCGGTGTTACTTTATAGTTCATTCTATCTCGTAGTAAAGTCTTATGGAGTCCTTTTGTTTTCATTAACTGTTTTAGTGGGAGTATCTCATTCCATTCCCAGTTTCTCTCTACTTACTTTTTTGGCAGTATCCTTGTTGGTGACTCTCTTGGAATGCTATCCGTACAAGGAACCATGTTTTTCTGTTCAAGATTATTTGTTTGGCTTAGTAACAAAAAAGGAATTTTCAGCCAGTGAAAACTGATTTGAGTCAAGTTTTGCAAATTAAATTTTGTTTTGGGAAACACTTATTTTTTTTCATTTCCTTGATCAGACGTTACCATGTTTCATGTCTAGAATGTGCTTTAGGTAATGTTTAGTTATTGTTAAATATTGTGAATTTGATCAGGGAAGTACTCCTAATAGTTTATGTTCTTCTAGCATGAATGAACATACCTTAATTCTTTCTTTTGATCATTGGTTGGTATTATAAGTAATGGTTGTTATGATGACTGGTTATTTTAAATTCTTATAAAATAATTTATTTGATGTGTACGTTAAGCAGGTTGAGCATCCTTGCAAACATGTGGAACTGCTTGTCTAGAATGCATGAATTGCGGCTAGTTGCTAAAACTGAATTAGAGTTGTGCCAGGAGAAAGAAAGGGAAGTTCGGGACATAGAATATATTTAAATATACTTTATATTTAACTGAAGGAGTGAAGAAGGTTAGCATCAACAACAATAGAAAAACCCAGAAGAGGAACCGCATTCAAGTCTCCAACACCTAGAAATCCCTTTTCTTCTGTGTCAATATCGCCAAGGTACTTGTTTATGGGTACCCTTTTTTCTTGTTGTAAACCCTCTGAAGGAATTTTTTGTGGGTTTTTCTCTACAAGTGTCTTAATATTTTTTTTTTGATTTGAGTAGGGTTTTTGTTCGGGTGCATGGATTTTTGTTTTGAGTTATTTTTTGGGGTGTTAGATTGTGAGATTGAAGTATGTGAATGTTGAAATTATAGGGTTAGATTACTGATATTGAGTTGGAAACTGACAGTATTTTTGGAACTTGGGATTCTTTGCCCTAGGTTATGAGGAATATTTTCTGTTTTCTATATGATGTGGAAACTTAGCGTCTCGATTGAATAGGGCCGTGTAATAGGAGAAATACTTGTTCATGGTTATTTTTTGTTGCTGTGTGAAGTGAACAATGTAAGACTTTTTAAGGTTATATTTTGTAAAGTAAGTCGAGAAATGTAGTCATATACTTGTTTGAAGATATAGAGGATTATATTGATACTTATGATGTGTGTCTCGACAAAAGAGGATGGTTATAAATGGCCTAAAGCCTATCCCACGTAGTATAATAAAGACTTGGTCATTGTTACTGTATCTTGCGAAAATGTAGAATCAACCAAGGATTTCTTTTGTTTAGCTATAAAGACATGTTAAAATTTTGTTTGATGAATACTTAGAAATAGGACGAGAAACTTGTACTTGAGAAATTTCAATGTTTTGTTATTTTTGAAATATGTTAGCAAAATATTTTTTGTAGTTTGTTTTAGTAAGCTAATTAATGTGATTTTTTTCCATTTTGGCAGAGGTACATACAATAATATAAGGAGATGGAACATTCGGTTCTCAGGATGGGTAATTTTCCTTTGTTTTCCTCTTCATGATTAGTTATTCACCTAGGATCAATTCTATGCTATATATTGTTTGTCCTTATATACTATATGCTATATTTTTCCTCATGGTTGCTATTATTGGAGGTTGGATCCTTTCTTGTTTTCCACATAGTTGGATAATATTATGTTGGTTCATTGGGGATTGTAGCTTGTTTGTTTTAATTTTTAGGGGCAATATGCTTAATCCTTGGGATTATGGATACCATATATGTTAGGATTATTTTTTCCTCATAATATTACTGCAAGGAGATATGTTCCATAGCCATCAACGATTAAGCATGTGTATAGAAATGCCCTAGAAATTTTGTTGCTGATTCTTTACACACTGTTCAGTATAGACTATAGGCATAACTGGTTCTGTATACTCGAATCTTGTGTACCACCTGCGCTTTTAATCATAACATCTCACTGTTTAACGAGGCATTTATTCTTGCAATATTTCTCAATCTTGTGCATTAAAAAAATGTTAATATGAAAAGTACTTATTTCACATCAGTTGTAACTTAAGCCCTTTTTTTATTTTCTAGTTTAAATGATGAGGGTGATATGATAATATAATGCTACTCTGAGATCCTATGATAAGTTTGTAACTGATTCCAGTAATGTTAGACTTCTGAATTAATTTTTTGTGCCAGTTTAACCACTATTTTTCTTTCCTTGCAAATAATTGATTATGTTTTTGGTTAAAAATTGACTTGTCTCTTGCTGGCACCTTGATCTTTCTCTTGGTGTTTGTCATATTGGAATTATGAATTTAGTCGTGCTTAGTTTGTTGCTTAGAATAGGTATAAAAGTTCCAGGCTAAAACTTGCTGAGAAATATGCTTTTATTCTTCTAAATGGGCATGGTCACTACTTTTTTTTGAAGTGTAATTTTTTCTTCTATAGAAAGCCTGTTGTTCTCGTAACACCAAATTTGTTTCATGTTACAAAAACCCAAGAACAAGAAAGAGATATTCTGTAGTAAAAAGTTGAAGACCATTTTTAAGGCAAGGTTAGAGTAGGATTCATTTATTTTGCAAAGCTACTGTCAAGGTACTTCCAAAATACTGATTCACCTATTATAGCTTGATATTTTTGAAGACCTAGCTTTTTTAGTGGAAATCTTAAATTTCTTCTCATTCTCGGTTAGGAAGTAGAATTGTCAATACTAATGGATAACTCAATTTAGTACTTTTGTTCCTGGCAAATTTGCAATGCTGTAAAGATGTGCAGGCTTTATGTAGGCGAACGTGTTTGACTGCATTTGCACTTTCAAGCACTCTGTGTTGTTACCTTTTGACAATGCATCCGTGGTGGGTTTCTAACAAGTGTGCTTCAGCTTTAGGTATACTTATCGAATGAATATGAAAGTGAAAAAGGTAAATATGAACAATGCTTTGCATTTCTGAATGCCTTTATGAAGGAAAATTATACACACTGCATATAACGATTCAATAATCGAATTCCTAGATTTTTTAAAAAAGAAATTCATTTGATTGCCTCTTTTTCTCTCTATTGAGAACAATTTAGTCATTTTTTCCTATCGATTTAAATGGGGGATTTTGAATTTAACCCTTGAATTATTATATGGTTGTCCCTGTCACGTGTGCCTATCTTTATCATCCAAGCATCATGTGTTTTTCCCGATATTTAAAGGGGTTTCAAAAAGAACAAAAAAAATTAAACAAGCCCTTGGTTGAGGCATGTGCACCTTTATGCATGCCTTAACCGATGCATTGGACATATTTATTATCATCTTTTATTTGGTTGATTACTAATTTTAGTTTTGTTTACACGACGAAGGGTTTAGGCGGCCATTAATTGTTTCTTTTTGTTTAAATCTAGAGTTTTGTAGACTTAATTTAAGCTATTGGACACTTTGTATTCATGAGCACATAGATCATCCTTTGTTATCTTATTAGTAGGTTGCTTATGAGTACTCTTTCATCATCTTTGTGTAGAAGGCCATCCACGAGGGCTGTAGAAGATATTTGAAGGTCATTCGCAAGGATAACAGTAGATTTAAGGCCATGGACTCCAATGCTTGGTAGTGGATGGAATTGATCCTGGGAAAGGCGGATTTGAAGTTCAAGAAGGCCAACAAAAAATGGAGGAATTGTAGTCCGAGAGTTGCACGGAGTTTAGGGAACGATCGGAGATGAAACATCATTTATGGGTAGCACCATTAGATTGGTTTTATTGATCACTATAAAGTCAACTACAAGAACTCTCAAATCGGATAAGCGGTTCATCCGTAGTGGAGCAAACAAGTCAGTCGGTCAACCGCCGGCGCGGTCCATCCAGAAAGTCAAGGCATATGTATTGGTACGTATAAAATGGCTTGCATGGACCATGAAATTTTAAACGGGCTATGTAAATGCCCTTACATGGACTGTGCACATCCGTGTGGGCCGTTACACGAGGGGCTCAAAAACACTAGCTTTCTGAGCAAGAGTCCTTCCAGCCTTCTCAGCTATTTTTAATGAGGAGCTTCCTCCTAAATTAGATGATCCAGGAATGTTTACAATTCCTTGTGAGATAGGAATGAAATGTGTTAACAAGGCCATGTTAGACTTAGATGCTTCCATTAATGTGATTCCATTTTCTCTGTATAAAAGTCTAGATCTAGGCACTTTGCACAAAACAGGGGTTATTATCCAACTAGCTGATCATTCTAGCACATACCCAAAAGGTATTATGAAAGATGTGTTAGTAAAAGTGGATTCTTTGACTTTCCCCACAAATTTCTATGTCCTTGATATGGAGAGTGACAATCGTGCTACACCTATTTTGTTAGGAAGGCCATTTTTTAAAACTTCAAGGACAATAATTGAGATGCATAACGGAACATTAACCAGGGAATATAGTGGGCGGAAAGTGGAATTTGACACTCACAACTCTATTGATCCTCCTAGTAGATATCATTATTATCAAGATATTGATGTTATTAATTATATAAAGCAAGATATTTTTGAGCCCAATGATTGTAGTTCCTCACATGTTGCCAAAAGATGATGCTATGTTTGCAAATGCTGTTAGTACTAATATCCCAGAAAACTACAATGGTGCATACCCTCATGGGAAAGCAATTCCAACACCTTTCGTGTGTCCAAGGTGAAGCCTATAAAGGTGGGTTTCTCTCCCTCTCATGAGAAGACTTCGGTGGAAGAGTCCAAACCACCAAAAAAAATTTCTTAAATGTTCATCTCTTGGGGAAGAGAGAAATCCCCGAATGCTCATTCAATTGTGATTTCCATGGAACAAAAATATGAGCTACTAGACATGTTAAAAGAACATGAGGAGACATTAAGCTAGGTGCGGAAAGTCTTGATAGGAGATGATGTAGATCCCACATGTTTTATCACGAATACAGGAAAGGAAGCCGATATTTTCAGTCAATGTAGTGAATAACCCCAAGAATAGAGGTAAGTCATGCTGGTGACTTTAAATAAACTTGGTTTTGATTATCCGGAGAGTCATTCATTATTTTTCATTGATTTTGTTTCAATCTCTGTTTTTGTCGCTTCTTTCTTTATGATTTTACCATGTTCTTTTCACGGGTGTGTTTTTGTACATGTTTTTGTAGAAATGTGAAGAGCAATGACTGACCGGGTGGAGGAAATGCAACTTGGAAGAAAGAAAGAAAGGCTTGATAGTTGGTAAATTTTGAATTTGTTTTTCATGTGTAGGAGACCCTGTCTGTCGCGATCGCAACATCTCCACCGTGAGTTTATTTTGGTCACGAGTTTCAACATTGCCATCACAATCGCAACTAAAATTAGGACAAGAATAAAATATTTTCAAGTTCCAGATATACATTTTCCCGATCACGATTAAGGTGTTGCAAGTCGCGATATATCATCGCGAGTCATGATAACCCTCTCACAATCGCGATGGAAATCAGGGGGATTATGGAAATTGGCAACTTCCAGTTCCCTTTTTTGTGATCACGGCTGACCCATCGCGTGTCGCCATATTTTATCACGAGTCGCAACCATTTTTTCACGACCGCGAAAGAAATCAGAGGAAGTTTGACCATTTTGCAACTCCTAGGTCCATATTTTTTCAATCGCGACATGCCCATCACGAGTCGCGATGCCCTATCGCGAGTCGCGATGATCACATCATAAGCGCGATACAGGTTTGAATGTTGGGCAACGATGCGCAGGGAGCGGCTTCAGAGGAAAGAGGCATGGATGGCCTAGTATCAACAACGCTATGGAGATGGTGGATCTTTCTCACATCACTGATTGTGAGCATCTTTATTCTTCTTAACCCGCACTTCGATATGTACTTTGATATGCATTGTGAATTGCCCTATCTTGGATACATTATGGGCAATGTACGACTAAAGTGTAGGGGAGGCAATTGTTGTTTGCTGTTACTTTTATTTTATTTTGGAATGATTTATGTTTCCTTTTTGGATAATCTAGACAATCTAAATAGTTTTATGTCTTTTCGGATAATCTATTTTTTTGCCTTCGAATGCTTTTAGTATCTTTGAAATGCATAAAGATATTTAGCTATTTATGATTGAAAATTTTGAAAAAAAAGAAAGATAAAAGAATAAAAAAAAAGAAAGCCCGCTAAGTTGAAAATCCAGGAGGACAATTTAGGCAACATCCGGGGCCTGGATAGGGACAAAATTTGAAAGGGCGACCTAGGTAAAAATGAGAGGCTAAATGTGGGTGAGATGTGATCCAAATAAAACATGATGTGTGGCTAGGATGAAAACCTGAAGGGGCTCATAGGCTCAATGAGAGAAATAGATAAATGTTTTGTTAAATATCACTCACTTGCCTGCATTAGAGTCATAAGGTTGCAATTGAAAATATGATGATCGGGTAGACTAAAATCATGACACTTTTTGGGATTGGGTAATTTAGCGGGGAAAATGAAGCAAGGTATGAAATTCTTTATTCTTGGTATACTTTGTTTTGGGGTATATAAATATTGGTATGAAGTAAAGCTTGTATTTGAACATTTCATATAGTTTTTGCTTCACTTAATACCATTGGATTTTTGGGAATATCAATTCAGGATTAGGAAATGCTTCTATGGAATAGAGAATTGATAAGTAGTATATTTGGGTAGATTTAGGAATAAGGGTTGTGTGTGATATAAACTTTTGGGAAATTATGATATTGAGAGTTTTGGGAGGATTTAATTTGGGGGATTATTAGAATTAGAATGGGGACATTTGAACTTTTTTGTATACTTGAATCTTTTCTTACTCGAGGACGAGTAAGGTTCAAGTGTGGGGAGGTTTGATATGTCCTTATTATACTATGATTTTGGGATCTTTTGTACTCATTTTGGTATGCTTTTCTGCTTGGGATACTCCATTTTACCTTGAAATGCTATTACTGTAGTTAAGAGTGACTTTATCGCTCTTATCACTTTTAATAAGGATTTTGTGAGATAAGGTTGTTTTAAGATTTGAAAACCATGAAGACTACATTTTGAAAACAATGAAGACCTTGAAGACCCGAAGAAGGGAAGAGGAGACAACTACACATAGATCAAAAAGATGACAACATGTGAGGGCAGAGTACTCTAGCCGTCGAGAGTCGCGATGGTCCTCGGCTCAGGTATACTTTTTGGACTATTTTTCTCCTTTATCCATTTTCTTCTTCTCCAGATTCTACAGCTAAAAAACCCCCTAGTTTGTCATCCATTCCATCTTTGTTTTATCTTGAATTCATGTTTGATTTGCAATTGTTGTTTAGTATGACCTCTAGTGGCTAAACTTAACCTTGGGTGCAATTGATTAAGGCTTCAAATCCCATGTATTGAGATGTATATGTAAGCTATTTAATTCTTTGCTATTGTCTATTTATTGTGCTTGAATTTGGTTGTTGAATACATTAATTGTATTGGAGGTTTGAGTATATAAATTGCTTGTATTCTTATGTGTTCGGGTTTGGAGAAAGTAGCTAATTCTCCTTTCTTTTGATAAGAAATCCAAAGGAATGAATTAGAGCTTCTCATATGGTTGATGATTTGATGAATGCTAGATAAATGTGATAATGTAGAATTCGTTGTCATGTTTGTTTTGTGTAGCAAATAAGAGAGGTTTATGAATGTTGAACATTCTTGACTAAGCTTATATAAATGTATGAATTGGTTCAATGCTTAGACACGATGTAGTGTTTATAAGTGTTACCAAACTTGTTGATTCTTTGTGCTTAATACCATCAATGGATACTTTTAGGTGTTGAACGACTAAAGGGGTCATTAGTGAGGTTTAGCAAGAGATGTCGAATTCACTCTTGTAAACTACTATCAAAGAAGGGTAGAATATTTATCTTCACAACAAGTAGTAAAAGTGTTGAATGGATTATATGTTCAATGATAGATAACAGTCTTGGAAGTAGAAAATCAATTGTACCCAAGATCCCGTAATTCGTGTTTAAACTCATCTTAGTAATTGGTTCTTAATTAGTAGATTTGTATGGTTTGCTAGTTTAACTATTCTTTAAATTGATAACTTAGAAAAACAACCAAAAAAGCCCCATCTTTACAAGCTTTTATATGTATGTATATCTTTATATCTAGTGAGTATTTACCATTATATGAGCAAACACTTAGGAAAATCCCTTGTCTCCGTGGATGACCCAACTTTCCATTATCTACTTAATTGTACTTAAGAGCACTTTAGGGCTTAAAATAGTAACTTTGAGAGGTACGAAGATGACCTCCCAAATTTTGGCTCCACTGCCATGGATAGGGCATATATTTTTGAGTGTTTGAGCATATTATGTATGAATATGTGCTAGTTGTGAATAGTTTTTAGTTTACTTTTATTTGGTTTTATTTGACCTTTGTTTGGCTTGGAGACGTATTGTTCGAGTTCTTGGTGTATGATTCGTACTCGATCCTCTTCAGAAGAATCCCTACACTACGACCCCAAGTTGGAATTGAACTTGAGAATGGCTAAGAGGCTTTCGTTGGAAAGTGTGAATAACAACTCTCCTAGTGACCATTTTGCAAAGTATTCTACCTCTGTGGATCATCACGAGGAGCATGAGGAGGAAATTCCGAGAGAAGCACCTCAACATCCTCTTTTCGAGGGTGGAACATTCCGTTGAGGCAAATTCCATTGAGGGAGGCCATGGCTCACAATCTAGAGCACCAACTAATGTGCATCACATATCCGGCATTTGGAGCTAATGGGCATTTCGAGTTGAAATCTGGATTGATACATTTGTTACCATCCTTTACTGGTAGGCAAGGTGAATATCCCAACAAACATCCCCTTGATTTCTATTTGGTTTGTACTGGGATACTTCCAGAAGGAGTGAATGAGGAGCTATATATGTTGAAGGCCTTCTCGTTCTCATTGCAAGATGCCGCAAGGGATTGTCTCCATTATCTTCCACCCGAGAGCATTACCTCATGGATTGAGTTGAAGAGGAAGTTTCTCTCAATTTACTTCCCCGCTTCAAAATCCTCCATTTTGAAGAAGGATATAAGCAACATCATCCAATGGCACGAGGAGTCATTCTATGACTTTTAGGAGAGGTTCAAAAAGCTTCTTGCTAGTTGTCCGTTTCATGGCTATTAGGATGGGGATTTAGTCTACTACTTTTACAGTGGTCTTCTTGATCAAGATCAAAGGCTAGTGAGGGGAGCTTGTGTTATTTCTCTTAGGACCAAGTCCTCTAGGGAAGCTTTGGAGCTTTATGAGGAGCTAGCCGAAGAGTCGAGAAACTTTAGTTCAAGAGCCAATTTGAGAAGGCAAAATCCCAACAATGCAAGGGCTTCTTTCAACCATGGGAAGCTTAAAGACCAAGTGTTGACTCTTACTTATATGGTAAAGGCATTGATGACACAATCCGGGCAAAACCTCAGGTAAAATCTTGCGAGATATTTTCTTCTCCGCATCCAACGGATTCATGTCCAACTTTACAAAAAGATTATGTTGAGGAAGTGAATTCCATGGGGTATCAAGGAGGCCAAGGGTACCAAGGTTATCAAGGAGGCGGAGGTTACCAAGACCGTACTTACAATGCGGCTAACCAAGTCCACCCAAATCTCTGATATGGGAATGCACAAGAAGGCCAAAATGTTCAACCCTATAATGTCCCTCAACAAAAATATCGGCCACCACAACCTTAATACTAAAGGCTTGGTGATAAACCCCACAATCAAGCCAAAATTTTGGGGATGTCAAGGGAAGAAATCTTGCAAGCCATTGGAAAGTTAACAATATGTGCGGACAAGAAGGAGAAGCACCAAGAGACGACCGACTCTAGCATAAAATATATAGAGACACAAGTGAGCCAAATGGCTCAAATCTTGAAATGCATAGAGGCAAGAGATTCAGGAAAACTTCCATCTCAACCGGAGCTCAACCCTCATCAAAATGTGAGTACCATTTCATCAAGGAGTGGAAAGGAAGTGAAAGAACCCCAAGGTAATGTTGTTATTGAGTGGGTGTTTGAAAAGGAAGAAGATGAGGAGAAGAAGGCCGGTGAGTTGGCCAATGAAAAGATGAATGAAGGAGAAGAAGTTGAGGAAGAGAGCTTCATGCCAAAGATGTGATCGAATCCTGAAACCTCATCCCCTCCTCGCAAGAAGTCTGAAGGGGCAGAGATCCCTATCTATGAGCCGGAACCACCATTCTCGGAGGACCAAGGAGGACAACAAGGACATCGGCAAAGTCTTTCGTAGATGTGAAGTAAACATTCCACTCTTAAATGCTATTAATCATATTCCTAGGTATGCTAAATTTCTCAAAGAGTTGTATACCATCAACAGGAAACATAAATTGCAAAGTAAAAAGAAGAGTGGGAAAAGTGAATGTGCCTCAGCCGTTTTTGATGAGGAGTTACCACCTAAATGCGATGTTCTGGGAATGTTTACAATTCCTTGTGAGATAGGAGGGAAATGTGGTAACAAGGCCATGCTAGACTTAGGTGTTTCCATTAATATGATTCCATTTCTCTGTATGAAAGTCTAGATCTAGGCACTTTGCATAAAACAGGGGTTGTTATCCAACTAGATTATCCTTCTAGCACATACCAAAAGGTATTGTGAAAGATGAGTTAGTGAAAGTGGATTCTTTGACCTTCCCCGCAGATTTCTATGCCCTTGATATGGAGAGTGATAGTCGTGCCACACCTATTTTGTTAGGAAGACCATTTTTAAAAACTTCAATGACAATAATTGATGTGTATAATGGAACATTAACCATGGCATATGAAATTGGAATTGACACTCACAATTCTATTGATCCTCCTAGTAGATATCATTCTTGCCAAGCTATTGATGTTATTAATGATGTAAAGCAAGATGTTTCTGAGCCCAATGATGGTAGTTCTTCTCATGTTACCAAAGATGATGCTTTGTTTACAAATGTTGTTAGTAATAATATGCAGGAAAACAACAATGGTAAATACCCTTGTGGAAAAGAAACTTCAAAAACCCTTTGTGTGCCTAAGGGAAAGCCTATAAAGGTGGATTTCCCTCCTTCTCTTGAAAATACTTTGGTGGAAGAGTGCTAACCACTGAAAATTCTTAAAGGTTCATGTTCTGGAGAGGGAGAGAAACCCCCGAAGGCTCATTCAATTGACATTTCCATGGAACAAAAAGTGAGCTACTTGAAATGCTGAGAGAACATGAGGAGGCATTAAGCTATGTGCGGAAAATCTTGATAGGAGATGATGTAGGTCCCACATGTTTTGTCTCGAATATAGGTAAGGAAACCAATCTTCTCAGTCCAGGTGGTGAATAAACCCCGAGAATGGAGGTAAGTCATGCTGACAACGTTCAATAAACTTGGTTTTAATTATCTAGAGTGTCATTCATGATTTTTCGTTGATTTTGTTTAAATCTCAGTTTTTGTCGTTAT
The DNA here is from genome assembly GCA_032355605.1 of Rubia tinctorum. Classification (NCBI taxonomy): domain Eukaryota; kingdom Viridiplantae; phylum Streptophyta; class Magnoliopsida; order Gentianales; family Rubiaceae; genus Rubia; species Rubia tinctorum. The sequence goes on along the minus strand of JAULKM010106769.1, from coordinate 751 downwards.
TTTCTTTATAATTTTGCAGTGTTATTTTCACGGGTATGTTTTTGTACATGTTTTTGAAGAAATTTGAGGGGAAATGATTAGTCGAGTGGAGGAAAAGCAACTTGGAAGAAAAGAAGAAAGGCTTCAAAGTTGGTAAATTTGGAATTTGGTTTACAAGTGTGGAACACCCTGTCCATCGCGATCGCAACAGATCCGTTGCGAATCACGATGAACAGGGAATTTTGGCAAACTCCTAGGTCTAAAATTTTGTGATTGCGATTAAGGCATCGCGAGTCACGACCGACCTTCGCGAGTCGCAACAGCCCTATCGCGAGTCGCAATGGTAATCAGGTAAGAATTCTCAAATTTGCAGCTTCCAGGTCCAAACATTCACGATCATGATATATCCATCACGAGTTACGATAGACCATCACGAGTTGTGACAGGACCCTCGTGATCGCGACAGAAATCAGAAGAATCTGACAATTTTACAAGTTCTAGGTCCAAACATTCGCTATTGCGATAGATCCATTGCGAGTCGACATTCCCTGTTGTGAGTCACGACCGTAGCTATCATCAGCATGAAGCTGGGTTGACTGTTCATATATTGATATGCCCAGCATCGTGACTCGTGACAATTCTGTCGCGAGCGAGGCACTGTTCCTATAAATCTGAAACAGCGGGCATAAACTCCATTTTTGCCTAAACCCTTCTTCCTTCTCTTTTCTTCTCTGCCTCCCCCTACCCTTACTCCACCAATTGCGGCCAAAAT
>JAULKM010106759.1:0-24119 GCA_032355605.1 Rubia tinctorum | reverse complement strand
AATCTACCTTATCTAAACCTACCAAATCTAATTCTAATCAAATCAAAACTCCTAAATTACATTATTTCAAAATAATTCAAAATATGAGCACACTACCTCATTAAAAATCCAATGGGAAAAAGAGTATAGTGATAAGCTCCTAAAAATACTAAACTAAGAGAAATATAATAAATTACATTTTTGATATCTTATCATTTAGGCTCATAGTAACTCTTTTGTGCAAACATTATGATGTGCAAATTATGTGCATAAGATGCACAAAACTTTTTGAATTTGGATGGGTAATCATATCTACAAAGTCAAAATATTAACCTATAGCTCATTGAAATGTGGTGAAACTATCATATAGGTGTGGTTGAACTAGTGAGGGATTATACTAATCATATGGATAATGGTAGCATGCGATGAGCACGCGGATGGATTTGATTACCATTTTCAACCAAAATAAAATATAATAAAATATCTTACTCTAATATAGTATGTACTAATTTCAAGATTTTGTTTTGAAAGAAAACTATATGTAGAGAAGATAAACATGTGATTAAGGAGATGATGCAGAATTGCATGAAAGGTTAGATATCACGTTCTATAAGATATGCAGTTGTTTGTATGCATTTGATTAGATATTCTTCTTCCAATTTAAAATATAAGGATTAACATTACTTTAATTCTTACAAATCAAAATTGCAACTTAATTTTTGAAATCAAATTCATGAATTAAATTTACTTTTGCCGATATATTTCTCAATATGATATATATCTTCATACTCATTTCAATCCTCTTCCCTCCTCTCATAAATAAAATCAAACATAACATGAAAGCAATTTTTGGCCACTATCATTATTCCTGCAACGTTAGCATTGAAATCACACACTTAGTACTTCCTGGAATGGTCAGATATGTTTTTATAGTCTCAGCTTATAACAAGTATGTGAAAGTATATTTCAGTTTTGTTCATGATATATGGGTTTTGGGCAGCATCATGGAGGGTGTACTCAACCTTCTTTTGGTTGGATATCAGAACATTGAACTATGGTGTAAGCACAAAAATTTCGGAACATTGAACTATGGATATCAAAACATTGAACTATAAGGATGGTGAGATGGGTTTCTGGGGTGGTGGTTGGGAGGGGAAAGATGGGAAGATGGGTGTGGCTGGGGAAGAAGGTGTGGCCGGAGAAAGGGAAAGGAGTCGGCAGAATGAATAAGGGAAAAAGAAATAGAAAAGTATAAAAGGAAATAAAAAGAAATAAAAATTGAAAATTTTAATTGAAAATGTTTGTTAATTATAAAATTACAAAATTACCCCAAGTTATATCGAAAATAACAGAGGATTGTCTAAAACCAGATGGAATATGGTTTTCAGGACCGAAAATTTCAATTTGAATTTGCGAGCTACTAAAAAAATGTGGGTTTCTCTCGGTGACCAAAAACCAATTTAGTCTTATTTTACCAAATGGAAAGAGAATCAAATGGTGAAAAGAATGAATTGAAATTAGTCCATAGAATATAAATAAAATAAATTTCATTGGTCAGCCATAAATGAAATTTGTTGCATGCATCAACACCACCAGTATGAGGAAATTAATAGAAGTTTCCTTTTTTCATCTTTCAAATAGTTATGTCCATAGAATATAAATAACGTTCTCATAAGTTATAAGGTGTATTTAGTCGCATAGTAACCCTTACGTTCCCACACTATGGTGTTCAAATTATGTGCAAATTATGCACAAATATTTTTGAATTTGGAAAGGTAATTATATATAAAAAGTTAAAATATTAACCTATCACATTGATATATGGTGATACTATTAAATATGTGTCATTGAACAAGTGAGGAACTTTATTAATCATATGGACAATGGTGGCATATGATAAGCACAAAGGATTAATTTGATATCCATTTTTCTACCAAGGGAAAAATAATATCTCACTCTAATATATTGTATAATACTTTGAATTTTTTTAATGAAAGAACAATATATATAGAGAAGATAAACATGTGATTAAGGAGATGATGTAGAATGGCATGAAATTGAGGCGGCTATTTTTACACTATCTGCAGCTTTTTGTCTGTATTGGATGTAGATAATCCTCATGCAATTTAAAATATAATGGATTAACATTGATTTAATGCTTACAAACTGAAACTACAACTGAATTTTCACAATCAAATTCAGTGAATTCAGTTTACTTTTCCCCGTATATTTCTGAATGCAATATGTATCTTCATACCCATTTCAATCATCTTCCCTACTCTGAAAAATAAAATAAAACATAACACGGGAGAACTTTGTGGCCGCTATCGCTATTCCTGCAACGTTACCAATGAAATCACGGACATAGTACTTTCTGGAATGGTCAGATATATTTTTGAAGTCTTAGTCTATAATAGGTATGAGAAAGTGTATTTCAGTTATGTTCGTGATATGTGGGTTTTGGAAAGCATTGCGCAGGGGGTACTTAACCAGCTTTCGGTTAGAGATCATAACATTAAGCTTTTGTACTAGAATTTTGAAAGATATTCATAATCATACATACAAATTTAAAATATTAACCCAGCACATTGAAATATGGTTACACTATAAAATAGGTGTGATTGAACATGTGAGAGATTTTATTAATCATATGGACGATGGTCGTGCACGATAAACACGAAGGATGGATTTGATATCCATTTTGCTTTCAAGGGAAGCAAAATCTCCCATTCTAATATGGAGTATACCGCTTTCAAGAAAAAAATTGCTTAAAGAACACTGTGTATGGGGAAGATAAACATGTGGTTAATGATATGATGCAAAATTGCATGAAAATTGAGGCGGTAATTTCTAAAAGATTTTTAGTTGTTTATCTATATTGGATTTAGATAATCTTCCTAAAATTTAAAATATAATGGATTAACATTTCTTTAATGCTTACAAATTGAAATTACAACTTAATTTTTTCAATCTAATTAAGTGAATTCATTTTACTTTTCCCTATATATTTCTTAGCCCGATATGTATCTTCATACCCATTTGAATCCTCTTCCTTCCTCTTGGAAATAAAATCAAACTTAACAATGAAGCACTTTTTTCCGCTATTGCTATTCCTACGAATAGAGATATAACTAATTGAGAATTAGGATAAAAAGGGATATTCCTTTCTAATCCTTATTATATTATATCTCTATTACCTACAACATTAGCAGTGAAATCACAGACTTAATACTGCTTGGAATGGTCGGATATCTTTTTGATGTCTGACAAAAAAGTGAAAAATAAGATCCAATTACCTTATAAACAAGAATGGTTTTCTTTCGTCAACTTGTATTCGTCACTCTCCCCCATAATTCTCCTTAAGGTGCATCTGTTACTTTTATTTTTTAGTGTAAAAAAATAATTATACACTATCATCATTCATCACTATGCGTGCAAAAATTATAACGTAAATGGGATGGAAAATCATTTTTAAAATGAATGTTAATTTTCTAGTTAAAATAAAAACGGATTCAAATAGTTAAAGTTACGATTCAAAAATATTAACCTCCAAATTTTTACCTTTGAATAAACCTTTGATTTGTTGTGCTAGTTGCATATGAAGTTGGGTACTATTTTGGAAGGAGGGGAAATAAGAGGACTAATTATTTTCGGTCAAGTAGTTCCGATGTTTCGAAATTATTATCTTACCCGATGGAAAGAGAATCAGCTGGTGAGAAGAATCAATCGAAGTGAGGATGAGTTAATTATTAACAGTGGGTGGAAATTATTGAGATAAAAATTTGAAAATGGATAACATCCAATACTCATCTAGCTTATCTGTGATAGACGATTAATTTTTTTTATTTCAATAATAATTAACTAGTTTTTGTTATACGGAGATGGTCAAGTGAGAAACCTTATTAAAATGAGAATTCTTCCAACATAAAATTATTCAATCATAATCATTTTTTCAATTTTTTTGGACAAAAAACAGAACAATTTTATACTCCTTTTCAGTTTTCTCTATAATTAACATTTTGTTATTTCTTTTCGTCAACCGTAACTGAAAATTGTGCACATTTGTTGCATACCTCAACACCACCGGCATGAGGAAATTCAAAGAATTTTCTTTCTTCTTTCTTTCTTTCAAATAGTTATGTCCATAAAATAAAATAACTTTTTTATATGCTATAAGGTATATTTAGGCTCATAGTAACCCTTATGTGCCAACATTAAGATGTGCAAATTATGTGCATAAGATGCACACAACTTTTGGAATTTGGATAGGTAATCATATCAACAAAGTCAAAATATTAACCTATAGCTCATTGAAATGTGGTGAAACTATCAAATATGTGTGATTGGACTAGTGAGGGATTATACTAATCATATGGACAATGGTGGCATGCGATGAGCACGGGGATGGATTTGATTTTCATTTTTCTACCAAAAAAATAAAATAAAATTTCTAACTCTAATATAGAGTATATTACTTTCAAGATTTTTTAAAGAACACTATATGTAGAGAAGATAAATATGTGATTATGGAGATGATGCAGAATTTCATGACAAGGTTAGACAACACGTTCTATAAGATCTGCAGTTGTTTGTATGCATTGGATTTTGATATTTTTCTTCCAATTTAAAATATAATGGATTAACATTGCTTTAATTCTTACAAATCAAAATTGCAACTTAATTTTTGAAATCTTATTCGTGAATAAAATTTACTTTTGCCTATATATTTCTCAATATGATATATATCTTCATACCCATTTCAATCCTCTTCCCCCCTCTTAAAAATAAAACTAAACATAACATGGAAGCAAGTTTTTGCTACTATGGTTATTCATGCTATGTTAGCATTGAAATCACACACTCAGTATTTCCTGGAATGGTCGGATATCTTTTTTATAATCTCAGCTTATAAAAAGTATGTGAAAGTATATTTTAGTTCTGTTCATGATATATGGGTTTTGAGCAGCAAGGTGTACTAAACCTGCTTTCGCTTGAATATCAGAACATTGAACTATGGTGTAAGCACGAAACTTTCAGAGCATTGAATTATGGATATCAAAACATTGAACTATGAGGATGGTGAGATGGGTTTCTAGGGTGGTGGTTGGGAGGGGAATGATGGGAAGATGGGTGTTGCTATGGAAGAAGGTGTGACTGGAGAAAGGGAAAGGAGGCGGTATAAAAAATTAGGGAAAGAAAAATAATAAAAAAGAAATAGAAAAGGATGAAAGGAAATAATAATTGAATTTTTTTAATTGAAAATGTTTTTAATTATAAAATTCCGAATATACCCCTAGCTATATCGAAAATAACAGCGGATTACCTAAACACCAGCTGAAATCTGTTTTGGAGACAAAAAATTCCAATTTCAGATTGTGAGCTACTAAAAAAATGTGGTTTTTCTCTCGGTGACAAAAAAAACAATTTAGTCTTATTTTACCCAATGGAAAGAGAATCAACTGGTGAAAAGAATCAATTGAAATTAGTCCATAGAATATAAATAAAATAACTTTCATTGGTCAGCCATAAATGAAAATTGTGCACGGTTGTTGCATGCATCAACACCACCAGTACGAGGAAATTCATAGAAGTTTCCTTTTTTTTTCCTTTCAACCAGTTATGTTCATAGAATTTAAATAAATTTTTCATAAATTATAAGGTGTATTTAGACTCATAGTAACCCTTACGTGCCCACACTATGGTGTTCAAATTATGTGCAAATTATTCACAAAAATTCTTGCATTTTGAAAGGTAATCATGTATAAAAAGTTAATATAATAACCTAACTCATTGATACATGGTGATACTATTAAATATGTGACATTGAACAAGTGAAGAATTTTATTAATCATATGGACAACTGTGGCACATGATGAGCACAAAGGATTGATTTAATATCCATTTTTCTACATGGGAAAAATAATATCTCACTGTAATATATAGTATAATACTTTCAAAAAAATTTTGTTGAAAGAATACTATATGTAGAGACGATAAACATGTGATTAAGGAGATGATGTAGAATGGCATGAAAATTAAGGCGGCTATTTTTACACTATCTGCAGCTTTTTGTCTGTATTGGATGTTGATAATCCTCATGCAGTTTAAAATATAATGGATTAACATTGCTTTAATGCTTACATATTGAAACTACAACTGAATTTTTACAATCAAATTCAGTGAATTCAGTTTACTTTTCCCCGTATATTTCTGAATGCAATATGTATCTTCAACCCATTTCAATCATCTTCCCTACTCTGAGAATTAAAGTCAAACATAACACGAAAGAACTTTATGGCCGATATCGCTATTCCAGCAACATTAGCAAAGAAATCATGGACATAGTACTTTCTGGAATGGTCGGATATCTTTTTGAAGTCTTAATCTATAATGGGTATGAGAAAGTGTATTTCAGTGATGTTCATGATATGTGGGTTTTGGGATGCATTACGCAGGGGGTACTTAACCAGCTTTCGATTAGAGATCATAACATTAAACTATTGTACTTGAATTTGAAAGATATTCATAATCATACATACAAAGTTAAAATATTAACCCGGCATGGTGACACTATAAAATAGGTGTGATTGAACACGTGAGGGATTTTATTAATCATATGGACGATGGCCGCAAATGATAAGCACGAAGGATGTATTTTATATCCAGTTTGCTACCAAGGGAAACAAAGTCTCTCATTCTAATATGGAGTATACTACTTTCAAGAAAAGAAACTGCTTAAAGAACACTATGTATAGAGAAGATAAACATGTGATTAATGATATGATGCAAAATTGCAAGAAAATTGAGGTGGTTATTTCTAAAAGATTTTTAGCTGTTTATCTATATTGGATTTAAATAATCTTCCTGAAATTTCAAATATAATGGATTAACAATGCTTTAATGCTTACAAATTGAAATTACAACTTAATTTTTTCAATCTAATTAAGCGAATTTATTTTACTTTTCCCTATATATTTCTCATATGTATCTTCATACCCATTTGAATCCTCTTCCCTCCTCTTGGAAATAAAATGAGACATAAAAAGGAAGCACTTTTATGCCACTATTGTTATTACTACTAATAGAGATATAACTGATTAAGAATCAGGATAAAAGGGACATTCCTTTCTGATCCTTATTCTAATCAGTTATATCTCTATTACCTACAACATTAGCAGTGAAATCACAGACTTAGAACTGCTTGGAATGGTCGGATATCTTTTCGATGTCTCACAAAAAATGATAAATAAGATCCAATTACCTTATAAACAAGAATGGGGTTCTTTCGTCAAAATGCATTCGTCACTCTCCCATATAGTTCTCATTAGGGTGTATTTGGTACTTTTATTTTTTAGTGTAAAAATAATGAAGGAAAAATAAAAGGATGCAATGTTTATAAACATGAAATATATCGATCAAATCAAAACAGATTACTACACCCTATCATCACTGTGCGTGCACAAAATTATAATGTAAATGGGATGGAAAATAATTTCTAAAATGAATGCTTATTTTCTAGGCAAGATAAAAAAAATGATTCAAATAGTAAAAGTTAGGATTCAAATTGATTAACCTTCAAATTTTACCATTGAATAAACCTTTGATTTGTTGTGCTAGCTGGATACGAAGCTGGGTAAATATTTTGGAAGTAGGGGAAATAAGAAGACAAATTATTTTGGGTCAAGTAGTTCTGTTGTTTCAAAATTATTATCTTACCCAGTGGAAAGAAATTAGCTGGTGACAAGAATCAATCAAAGTGAGGATGAGTTAATTATTAACGGTGGGGTGGATATTATTGAGTTGAAAAATTGAAAACTGACAACTTTCAAAACCCATCTAGCTTATCTGGGACAAACAATTATTTATTTTTCCAGTAATAATTAACTAGTTTGTGTTTTACAGCGATGGTCAAGTGAGAAACCTAATTTAAAAGAGAATTCTTGATCGTTTTCTCAATTTTTTTTGATAAAAAACAATTTTATACTCATTATTTATTTTTCTCTATAATTAACATTTTATTAGTTCATTTCGTCAACTGTAACTGAAAATTGTGCACATTTGTTGCTTGCATCAACACCACCGACATGAGGAAATTCAAGGAATTTTATTTCTTCCTTCTTTCAAAGTGTTTTGTACATAAAATAAATTAATTTTATTATAAATTATAAGGAATAGTTAGCCTCATAGTAACCCTTATGTACCAACATTATGATGTGCAAATTATGTGCATAAGATGCACAAAACTTTTGGAATTTGGATAGGTAATCATATCTAAAAAGTCAAAATATTAACTTATAGGTCATTGAAATGTGGTGAAACTATAAAAAATGTGTGGTTGAACTAGTGAGGGATTATACTAATCATGTGGAAAATGGTGGCACACGATGAGCACGGGGATTAATTTGATTTCCATTTTTCTACCAAAAAAATAAAATAAAATCTCTTATTCTATTATAGAGTGTACTACTTTCAAGACATTTTTTTGAAAGAACACTATATGTAGAGAAGATAAACATGTGATTAAGGAGACGATGCAGAATTGCATGAAAGGTTAGACATCACGTTCTATAAGATCTGCAGTTGTTTGTATGCATGGGATTTAGATATTCTTCTTCCAATTTAAAATATAATGGATTAACATTTCTTTGATTCTTACAAATCGAAATTGCAACTTAACATTTGAAATCAAATTTGTGAATTAAATTTACATTTGCCTATATATTTCTCAATATAATATATATATTTTAATTTCCATTTCATTCCTCTTCTCTCCTCTTATAAATAAAATCAAACATAACATGGAAGAAATTTTTGGCCACTTCATTATTCCTGTTACGTTAGCATTGAAATCACACACTTAGTACTTCTGGAATGGTCGGATATCTTTTTTATAGTCTCAACTTATAACAAGTATGTGAAAGTATATTTCAGTTTTGTTCATGATATATGGGTTTTGGGCAGCATTATGGAGGGTGTGCTCAACCTGCTTCCGGTTGGATATCAGAACATTGAACTATGGTGTAAGCATGAAACTTTCGGAACATTGAACTATGGCTATCAAAACATGGAACTATGAGGATAGTGAGATGGGTTTCTGGGGTAGTGGCTGGGAGGGGAACGATGGGAAGATGGGTGTGGCTGTGGAAAAAGGTGTGGCCGGAGAAAGGGAAGGAGGCGGCGTAAAGAATGAGGGAAAGAAAAAAAAGAAATAGAAAAGGATAAAAAGAAATAAATATTGAAAAATTTAATTGAAAATGTTTTTAATTATAAAATTACAAAAATACCCCTAGCTATATCGGAAATAAAAACAGATTATCTAAAAACCACCTGGAATATGGTTTTGGGGACTAAAAATTTCAATTTTAATTTGTGAGTCACTAAAAAAGTGGGTTTTCTCCCGGTGACCAAAAACAATTTAGTCTTATTTTACACAATGGAAAGAGAATCAACTAGTGAAAAGAATCAATTGAAGTCAGTTCATAAAATATAAATAAATAAAATTTCATTAGTCAACCATAAATGAAAATTGTGCACGGTTGTGCATGCATCAACACCACCAGTATGAGAAAATTTATGGAAGTTTCCTTTTTTCTTTGTTTCAAATAGTTTTGTCCATAGAATATAAATAACTTTTTCATAAGTTATAAGGTGTATTTAGGCTCATAGTAACCCTTAAGTGCCCACATTATGGTGTTCAAATTATGTGCAAATTATGCACTTACTTTTTGAATTTGGAAAGTTAATCATATATAAAAAGTTAAAATATTAACCTAACGCATTGATATATGGTGATACTATTAAATATGTGCCATTAAACAAGTGAGGAATTTTATTAATCATATGGACAACGGTGGCACATGATGAGCACAAAGGATTGATTTGATATCCATTTTTCTACCAAGGGAAAATAATATCTCACTCTAATATATAGTATAATACTCTCAATTTTTTTTTGAAAAAACACTATATATAGAGAAGATAAACATGTGATTATGGAGATGATGTAGAATGGCATGTAAATTGTGGCGGCTATTTTTACACTATCTGTAGCTTTTTGTCTTTATTGGATGTAGATAATCCTCATGAAATTTAAAATATAATGGATTAACATTGCTTTAATGCTTACAAATTGAAACTACAACTTCATTTTTACAATCAAATTCGTTGAATTCAGTTTAGTTTCCCCGTATATTTCTGAATGCAATACGTATCTTCATACCCATTTAATTATTCTTCCCTACTCTAAGAAATAATGTCAAACATAACACGGAAGAACTTTATGGCCTCTATTGCTATTCCTGCAACGTTAGCAATGAAATCACGGATATAGTACTTTCTGGATAGGTCGGATATCTTTTTGAAGTCTTAGTCTATAATAGGCATGAGAAAGTGTAATTCAGTGATGTTCATGATATGTTGGTTTTGGGAAGCATTACGCAGGGGGTACTTAACCAGCTTTCGGTTTGAGATCATAATCATACATACAAAGTTAAAATATTAACCCAGCACATTAAAATACGGTGACACTATAAAATAGGCGTGATTGAACACGTGAGGGATTTTATTATTCATATGGATGATGGCCGCACACGATAAGGACGAAGGATGGATTTGATATCCATTTTTCTACCAAGGGAAACATAATCCTCATACTTATGGAGTATACTACTTTCAAGAAAAAAACTTCTTAAAGAACACTATGTATAGGGAAGATAAACATGTGATTAATGATATGATGCAGAATTGCATGAAAATTAAGGCGATTATTTCTACAAGATTTTTAGCTATTTATCTATATTGGATTTTAGATAATCTTCCTGAAATTTCAAATATAATGGATTAACTTTGCTTTAATGCTTACAAATCGAAATTACAACATAATTTTTGCAATAAAATTAAGTGAATTTATTTTACTTTTCCCTATATATTTCTCAGCCTGATATGTATCTTCATACCCATTTGAATCCTCTCCCCCCCCCCCCTCTTGGAATAAAATCAAACATAACAAGGAAGCACTTTTTTGCCACTATTGCTATTCCTACTAATAGAGATATAACTAATTAAGTATCAGGATAAAAAAGGATGTTCCGTTCTGATCTTTATTCTAATCAGTTTTATCTCTATCACCCACAACATTAGCAGTGAAATCACAGACTTAGTACTGCATGGAATGGTCAGATATCTTTTCGTTGTATCACAAAAAATGAAAAATAAGATCCAATTACCTTTTAAACGAGAATGGTTTTCTTTCGTCAAAATGCATTTGTCACTCTCCCCCATAATTCTCATTAGGGTGCATCTGGTACTTTTATTTTTTAGTGTAAAAAATAATTAGATTGCACATGAAGGAAAAATAAAAGGATGCAATGTTATAAGAATGAAATATATCGATCAAATCGAAATAGATTATTACACCCTATCATCACTGTGCGTGCACAAAATTATAACGTAAATGAGATGGAAATTTTTTTTTAAAATGAATGTTAATTTTCTAGGTAAGATGAAAAAGGATTCAAATATTAAAAGTTATGATTCAAATTTATGAAACTCCAAATTTTTACCTTTGAATAAACCTTTGATTTGTTGTGCTAGCTGGATATGAAGTCGGGTAAATATATTGGAAGGAGGGGAAATAAGAGGACTAATTATTTTCGGTCAAGTAGTTTTGTTGTTTCAAAATTAATTTCTTACCCAATGGAAAGAGAATCAGCTGGTGACAAGAATCAGTCGAAGTGATGATGAGTTAATTATTACAGTGGGTGGAAAATATTGAGTTGAAAAATTGAAAACTGATAACTTTCAAAACCCATCTAGCTTATCTGAGACTGACGATTAATTTTTTTAATTTCAGTAAAAAATAACTAGTTTGTGTTACACGACAATGGTCAAATGAGAAGCCTAATTAAAATGACAATTCTTGCAGGATAAAATTCTTCAATCATAATCATTTTTTCATTTTTTTGAAAAAAAACAGAACAAATTTATACTCCTTTTCTGTTTTTCTCTATAATTAACATTTTATTATTTCATTTCGTCAACTGTAACTGAAAATTGTGCACATTTGTTGCTTGCAACAACACCACCGGCATGAGGAAATTCAAGGAATTTTGTTTCTTCTTTCTTCTTTCTTCTTTCTTCTTTCTTTTTTCTTCTTTCTTCTTTCTTCTTTCTTCTTTCTTCTTTCTTCTTTCTTTCTTTTAAATAGTTATGTCCATAATATATAATATATTTTTTATAAGTTATAAGGTATATTTAGACTCAGAGTAACCCTTATGTTCCAACATTTTGATGTATAAATTATGTGCATAAGATGCACAAAACTTTTGGAATTTGGATCGGTCATCATATCTACAAAGTCAAAATATTAAGCTATAGCTTATTGAAATGTGGTGAAACTATCAAATATGTGTGGTTGAACTAGTGAGGGATTACACTAATCACATGGACAACGGTGGCCCGCGATGAGCATGGGGATGGATTTGATTTCCATTTTCCTACCAAAAACAGTAAAATGAAATCTCTTACTCTAATATAGAGTATACAACTTTCAAGATTTTTTTTTGACAGAATACTCTATGTAGAGAAGATAAACATGTGATTAAGGAGATGATGCAGAATTGCATGAAAGGTTAGACAACACGTTCTATAAGATCTGTATTTGTTTGTATGCATGGAATTTAGATATTCTTCTTCAAATTTAAAATATAATGGATTAACATTACTTTAATTCTTACAAATCGAAATTGCAACATAATTTTTGAAATAGAATTCGTGAATTAAATTTACTTTTGCCTATATATTTCTCAATCTGATATATATTTTCATACCCATTTTAATCCTCTTCCCTTCTCTCATGAATAAAATCAAACATAACATGGAAGCAATTTTTTGCCACTATCGTTATTCCTGCTACGTTAGCATTGAAATCACACACTTAGTACTTCCTGGAATGGTTGGATATCTTTTTTATAGTCTCAACTTATAACAAGTATGTGAAAGTATATTTCATTTTTGTTCATGATATATGGGTTTTGGGCAGCATTATGGAGGGTGTGCTCAACCTGCTTTCGGATGGATATCAGAACATTGAACTATGGTGTAAGCATGAAACTTTCAAAACATTGAACTATGGCCATCAAAACATGGAACTATGAGGATGGTGAGATGGGTTTCTGGGGTGCTGGCTGGGAGGGGAACGATGGGAAGATGGGTGTGGTTGTGGAAGAAGGTGTGGTCGGAGAAAGGGAAAGAAGGCGGCGGAAAGAATTAGGGAAAGAAAAAAAATAGAAAAGGATAAAAAGAAATACAAATTGAAAATTTTAATTGAAAATGTTTTGTAATTATAAAATTATGAAAATACCCCTGGGTATATCGGAAATAACATAGGATTACCTAAAACTAGCAGGAATCTGGTTTAAGGGACCGAAAATTACAATTTGAATTTGTGAGTTACTAAAAATGTGGTTTTTCTCTCGCTGACCAAAAAACAACTTAGTCTTATTTTACTCAATGAAAAGAGAATCAACTGGTGAAAAGAATCAATTCAAGTTAGTCCATAGAATATAAATAAAATAAATTTCATTTGTCAACCATAAATGAAAATTGTGCACGGTTGTTGCATGCATTAACGCCACCAGTACGAGGAAATTCATAGAAGTTTCATTTTTTCCCTTTCAAATAGTTATGTCCATAGAATATGAATAACTTTTTCATAAGTTATAAGGTGTATTTAGTCTCATAGTAACCCTTACTTGCCCACACTATGGTGTTCAAATTATGTGTAAATTATGTACTTACTTTTTGAATTTGGAAAGGTAATCATATATAAAAAGTTAAAATATTAACCTAACGCATTGATATATGGTGATACTATTAAATTTGTGCCATTGAACAAGTGAGGATTTTTTTAATCATATGGACAACGGTGGCACATAATGAGCACAAAGGATTGATTCGTTATCCATTTTTCTACCAGGGGAAAATTAATCTCTCACTCTAATATATAGTATAATACTTTCAAAAAAAAATGTTGAAAGAACACTATATACAGAGAAGATAAACATGTGATTAAGGAGATGATATAGAATGGCTTGAAAATTGAGGCGGCTATCTTTACAGTATCTGCAACTTTTTGTCCGTATTGGATGTATATAATTCTCATGCAATTTAAAATATAATGGATTAACATTACTTTAATGCTTACAAATTGAAACTACAACTTAATTTTTACAATTGAATTCGGTGAATTTAGTTTACTTTTTCCGCTATATTTCTGAATGCAATATGTATCTTCATACTCATTTCAATCATCTTCCATACTCTAAAAAATAAAGCCAAACATAACACGGAAGAACTTTATGGCCACTATTGCTATTCCTGCAACGTTAGCAATGAAATCATGGACATAGTACTTTCTGGATTGGTCAGCTATCTTTTGGAAGTCTTAGTCTATAATAGGTCTAAGAAATTGTATTTCAGTGATGTTCATGATATGTGGATTTTGGGAAGCATTGCGCAGGGGGTACTTAATCATCTTTCGGTTAGAGATCATAACATTAAGCTTTTGTACTTGGATTTTTAAAGATATTCATAATCATACATACAAAGTTAAAATATTAACCCAGCACATTGAAATATGGTGACACTATAAAATAGGTATGATTGAACACATGAGGGATTTTATTAATCATATGGACGATGGCCGCACACGATAAGCACGAAGGATGGGTTTTATATCCATTTTGCTAACAAGGGAAACAAAATCTCTCATTCTAATATTTTAATATGGAGTATAATACTTTCAAGAAAATAAAAACTGCTTGAAGAACGCTATGTATAGGGAAAATAAACATGTGATTAAGGATATGATGCAGAATTGCATGAAAATTGAGGTGGTTATTTCTACAAGATTTTTAGCATTTTATCTATATTGGATTTAGATAATATTCCTAAAATTTCAAATATAATGGATTAACATTGCTTTAATGCTTACAAATCGATATTACAACTTAATTTTTTCAATCAAATTAAGTGAATTCATTTTGCTTTTCCGTATATATTTCTCAGCCCGATATGTATCTTCATACCCATTTAAATCATCTTCCCCCCTCTTGGAAATAAAATAAAAATGTAACAAGGAAGCACTTTTTTTCCGCTATTGCTATTACTACTAATAAAGATATAACTGATTAAGAATAATGATATAGAGGGATATTCCTTTTGGATCCTTATTATAATTAGTTATATCTCTATTACCTACAACATTAGCAGTGAAATCATAGACTTAGTATTTCTTGGAATGGTCGGATATCTTTTCGATGTCTCACAAAAATATGAAAAATAATATTCAATTACCTTATAAACAAGAATGGTTTTCTTTCGCCAAATTGCATTCATCACTCTCCCCCATAATTCTCATTAGGGTGCATCTGGTACTTTTATTTTTTAGTGTAAAAATATTTAGATTGCACATGAAGGAAAAATAAAATTATGCAAGGTTTATAAGAATGAAATATATCGATCAAATCGGAACAGATTACTAAACCCTATCAATACCGTGCGTGCACAAAATTATAACGTAAATGGGATGGAAACTAATTTTTCAAATGAATGTTAATTTTCTAGGTAAGATTAAAAAAGATTGAAATGGTAAAAGTTATGATTCAAATTGATTAACCTCCAAATTTTTACCATATAATAAACCATTGATTTGTTGTGCTAGCTGGATATGAAGCCGGGTAAATATTTTGGAAGGAGGGGAAATAAGAGGACTAATTATTTTTATTCAAGTAGTTCTGTTGTGTCAAAATTATTATCTTACCCAGTGGAAAGAGAATCAGTTGGTGACAAGAATCAATCAAAGTGAGGATGAGTTAATTATTAACAGTGGGATGGAAATTAGAAAAATTGAAAACTGATAACTTTCAAAATCCATCTAGCTTATCTGTGACAGATGATTAATTTTTTTATTTCATTAATAATTAACTAGTTTGTGTTATACGACAATGGTCAAGTGAGAAACCTAATTAAAATGAGAATTCTTGCACCATAAAATTCTTCAATCATAATCATTTTTTCAAATTTTTTGGGACAAAAAATAGAACAATTTTATACTCCTTTTCTGGTTTTCTCTATAATTAACATTTTATTATTTCATTTCATCAACCGTAGCTGAAAATTGTTCACATTTGTTGCATGCATCACCACTGGCATGACGAAATTCAAAGCATTTCTTTCTTCCTTCTTTCTTTCAAATAGTTATGTCCATAATATAAAATATTTTTTTTTTATAAATTATAAGGTATATTTAGGCTCATAGTAACCCTTATGTGCCAACATTGTGATGTGCAAATTATGTGCATAAGATGCACAAAACTTTTGGAATTTGGATAGGTAATCATATCTACAAAGTCAAAATATTAACCTATACCTCATGGAAATGTGGTGAAACTATCAAATATGTGTGGTTGAACTAGTGAGGGATTATACTAATTATATGGACAATGGTAGCACGCGATGAGCATGGGAATGGATTTGATTTCCATTTTTCTACCAAAAATAATTAAATAAAATGTCTTACTCTAATATAGAGTATACTACTTTCAAGATTTTTTTGAAAGAACAATATATGTAGAGAAGATAAATATGTGATTAAGGAGATGATGTAGAATTGCATGAAAGGTTAGACAACACATCCTATAAGATCTGCAGTTGTTTGCATGCATGGGATTTGGATATTCTTCTTCCAATTTAAAATATAATGGCTTAACATTGCTTTAATTATTACAAATCAAAATTGCAACTTAATTTTTGAAATCAAATTCATGAATTAAAATTACTTTTCCTTTCAATCTGATACATATCTTCATACCCATTTCAATCCTCTTCCCTCCTCTCATAAATAAAATCAAACATAACATGGAAGCAATTTTTGGCCACTATCGTTATTCTTGCTACGTTAGCATTGAAATCACACACTTTGTACTTCCTGGAATGGTCGGATATCTTTTTTATAGTCTCAGCTTATAACAAGTATGTTAACGTATATTTCGGTTTTGTTCATGATATATGTGTTTTGGGCAGCATTATGGAGGGTGTACTCAACCTCCTTTCTTTCGGTTGGATATCAAAACATTGAACTATGGTGTAAGCACAAAACTTTCAGAACATTGAACTATGGATATCAAAACATTGTACTATGAGGATGGTGAGATGGATTTCTGGGGTGGTGGCTGAAAGGGGAACGATGGGAAGATGGGTGTGGCTGTGGAAGAAGGTGTGGCCGAAGAAAGGGAAAGGAGGTGGCGGAAAGAATTAGGTTAAGAAAAAAAAGAAATAGAAAAGGATTAAAAAATTGAAATTTTTTTAAATTATAAAATTACGAAAACACCCTTGGATATATTGAAAATAACAACGGATTACATAAAAACCAACTGGAATCTGGTTTTGGGGACCGAAAATGTCAATTTGAATTTGTGAGCTACTAAAAACGTGGTTTTCCCCTTGGTGATCAAAAATCAATTATTCTTATTTTACCCAATGAAAAGAGAATCAACTGGTGATAAGAATCAATTGAATTTAGTCCATAGAATATAAATAAAATAATTTTCATTCGTCAACCATAAATGAAAATTGTGCACGGTTATTGCATGCATCAACACCACCAGTACGAGGAAATTCATAGAAGTTTCCTTTTTTTCGTTCAAATAGATACGTCCATAGAATATAAATAACTTTTTCATAAGTTATAAGGTGTATTTAGACTCATAGTAACCCTTACGTGCCCACACTATAGTGTTCAAATTATGTGCATATTATGCACAAAACATTTTGAATTTGGAAAGGTAATCATACATAAAAAGTTAAAATATTAACCTAACGCACTGATATATGGTGATACTATTAAATATGTGCCATTGAACGAGTGAGGAATTTTTATTAATCATATGGACAATGGTGGCACATGGTGAGTACAAAGGATTGATTTGTTATCCATTTTTTACCAAGGGAAAAATAATCTCTCTATTATATTGTATACTGAAAGAACACTATATGTAGAGAAGATAAACATGTGATTAAGGAGATGATGTATAATGGCATGAACATTGAGGTGTCTATTTTTACACTATATGTAGTTTTTTGTCTGTATTGGATGTAGATAATCCTCATGCAATTTAAAATACAATGTATTAGCATTGCTTTAATGCTTACAAATTGAAACTACAACTTAATTTTTACAATCGAATTCAGTGAATTCAGTTTCTTTTTCCGCTATATTTCTGAATGCAATATGTATTTTCATACCCATTTCAATCCTTTTCCCTACTCTATGAAATAAAATCAAACATAACACGGAAGTATTATGGCCGCTATCGCTATTCCTGCAACGTTAGCACTATAATAACAGACATAGTACTTTCTGGAATGGTCGGATATCTTTTTCATGTCTTAGTTTATAATAGGTATGAGAAAGTGTATTTCAGTGATTTTCATGATATGTGAGTTTTGGGAAGCATTACACTGGGGGTACTTAACCAACTTTCGGTTAGAAATCATAAAATTAAGTTGTTGTACTTGAATTTTGAAAGATATTCATAATCACACATACAAAGTTAAAATATTAACCCAACACATTGAAATATGGTGACACTATAAAATAGGTGTGATTGAACACGTGAGGGATTTCATGAATCATATGGACGATGGCCGCACACGATAAGCACGGCGGATGGATTTGATATCCATTTTGCTACCAAGGGAAAGTAAATCTTTCATTCTAATATGAAGTATACTACTTTCAAGAGAGAAAAAACTGCTTAAAGGACACTATGTATACGGAAGATAAACATGTGATTAATGATATAATGCAAAATTGCATGAAAATTGCGGAGGTTATTTCTACAAGATTTGTAGTTGTTTGTCTGTATTGGATTTAGATAATCTTCATTAAAATTTAAATATAATGGATTATCATTTCTTTAATGCTTACAAATCGAAATTACCCTTTAATATTTGCAATCGAGTTAACTGAATTCAATTTACTTTTCCCTATATATTTCTCATCCCGATATGTATCTTCATACCCATTTCAATTCCTTTCCCTCCTCTAAAAATAAACTCAAATAGAACACGGAAGCACTTTTTGGACGCTATTAATATTCCTACTAATAGAGATATGACTGATTAAAATCAGGATAAGAAAGGATATTCCTTTCCGATCCTGATTCTAAATCAGTTGTAACTCTATTACCTATATTGTTAGCAGTGAAATCACAAACTTAGTACTTCCTAGAATGGTCGATATCTTTATGAAGTCTCACAAAAGAATGAAAAAAAATCAAATTACCTTATAAATAAGAATGGTTTTCTTTCGTCAAAATGCATTCAGCACTCTCCCCCATAATTCTCATAAGGGTGCATCTGGTACTTTTTTTAGTAAAAAATAATTAGATTGCGTACGAATGAAAAAAAAAGGCTGCAATGTTTATAAGAATGAAATATATCGATCGTATCAAAATGTATTACTACACCCTATCATCACTGTGCGTGCACAAAATTATAACGTAAATGAGATGGCAAATAATTGTAAAACAGAATGTTAATTTTCTAGGTAAGATAAAAATGATTCAAATATTAAAAATTATGATTCAAATTGATTAACCTCCAAATTTTTACCTTTGAATAAATCTTTGATTTGTTGTGCTAGCTGGATATGAAGATGGGTAAATTTTTTTGGAAAGGGGGAAAATAAGAGGACTAATTTTTTTCGGTCAAGTAGTATTGTTGTTTCAAAATAATAATCTTACTCAATGGAAAGAGAATCATCTGGTGAAAAGAATCAATCGAAGTTAGGCAGAGATGATTATTAACAGTGGGGTGGAAATTATTGATTTGAAAAATTGAAAACTGATAACTTTCAAAACTCATCAGGCTTATCTATGTCTTACGATTATTATTTTTTATTTCAATAATAATTAACTAGTTTTTGTTATACCGCGATTGTCAAGTGAGAAACCTAATTAAAATGAAAACTCTTGTAGTATAAATTTTTTCAATCATAACCATTTTTTCAATCTACGTTTTTTAAAATATTAAAAAAATAGAACAACTTTATTCTTTTTTTGGTTTTTTCTATAATTAACATTTTATTATATCATTTCGTCAACCATAATTAAAAATTGGGCACGGTTGTTGCATGCATCAACACCACCAAGAGAAAAATCAAAGAAGTTTCTTTCTTCTTTATTTATTTCAAATGGTTATGTACATAAAGTAAAATAATATTTTTATAATTTTTAAGGTATATTTACACTCATAGTGACCCTTACGTGCCCACACCATGGTGTGCAAATTATGTGCATAATATGCACAAAACCTTTTGAATTTGGATAGATGATCATATATACAAAGTTGAAATATTAACCTATAGCTCATTGAAATGTGGTGAAACTATCGAATATGTGTGATTGAACAAGTGAGGGATTATACTAATCATAAGGACAATTGTGGCACGCAATGAGCACGGAGGATGGATTTGATTTCCATTTTTCTACCAGAGCAAAAAATATTCTCTTACTCTAATATAGAGTATACTAATTTGAAGAGAAAAAATTTTGCTGAAAGAACACTATATATATAGAGAAAATAAACATGTGATCCAGGAGATGATACAGAATTGCATGAAAGTGTAGGTGGCACTTTCTATAAAATCTGCAGTTGTTTGTCTGCTTTGGATTTAGATAATCTTCATGCAATTAAAAATATAATAGATTAACATTGCTTTAATTCTTACAAATTGAAATTGCAACTTAATTTTTGAAATTGAATTTTTGACTTAAATTTACTTTTTCCTATATATATCTCAATCTGATATATATCTTCCCTTCTCTCATAAATAAAATTAAACATAACATGGAAGTGCCTTTTGGCCACTATCATTTTTCCTACAATGTTAGCATTGAAATCACAGACTTAGTACTTCCTAGAATGGTCGAATATCTTTTTTAAAGTCCCAATTTATAAAAAGTATGAGAAACTGTATTTCAATTTTGATCATGATATATGTGTTTTTGGAAGCGTTACAGAGGGGGTACTCAACCGGCTTTCGGTTGGAGATCAGACCATTGAACTACACTGTAAACACAAAACTTTTTGAATTTGGAAAGATAATCATATATACAAAGTTAAAATATTAACCTAGCGCATTGAAATATGATTACACTATCAATAGGTGTTATTGAACACATGAGGGATTTTATTAATCATATGACAATGATGGCACACTATGAGCATGGAGGATGGACTTGATTTCCATTTTGCCACCTAGAGAAAAATAATCTCTTACTCTAATATTTAGAGAATACTAATTTCAGGAAAAAAAAACAAAATTGCCGAAAGGGCACTATAGAAAAGATAAAAACATTTGATTAATCAAATGATGCAGCATGGCATGAAAATTGCGACATCTGTTTGTCTGGATTGAATTGATTGTCTTTATGTTATTTTTTGGGCTTAAATTAATCACGTAAGTGGTGTCTGATTTTGATTCAATTTATTTTCATATCTCAAATTATGCATGGTTGTAGATTTGGCTTGAGCTTAACCTATATATGGGATCAATTGTGTATTTTAATAATTTAAATGTGTATTTTAATAATTTAAATGTGTATTTCATTATGTATTTTTATTTGTATTATAATTGGTAGACTAAAGTATTAGAGTTCTTGTTGTCTTCCAACTCTACTATGTATTACAGGAAACATTCTCTATGAAACATAGTATCAAAACTTGATACGATTCTGAACCAAAATTAAAACCTCTTTTCACAACCCTAGTTGTTTCATTCTCCCTCCCTACACAATTTATTTCCGCCGCCTCTCCATCATAAAATAACTCTCCCGCCTACAATTCTCTTCTACCAATATACTTTGCCTACAAATTCCCAAGAAGATTCTTCCAGCCTCCGTCTTAGGCCTCCTTTGACCTTGTCTTGCAATGGTTGAACGTCTCCCTCATAGTACCTTAAACACTCTCATCCATTTTCTCACTGTGAAACTATCCTCCTCAAACTTCATTCTCTGGAAAACTCCCCTTCGGCCAGATCATGTTTGTTGCTTACGTAATGCCATCTATGGTCCCAAGCAAGCCCCTCGGCTCTGGTTCTAGCGGTTCAGCAGTTACTTAGATCGATTTGGTTTTCGGTGCAGTACTGCTGACACTTTCTTGTTTGTTCTCGCTCGGGAGACATCATTACTCAATTTTATTGTCTACGTCGTTGATATTATTCTCACCGACAGTGACTCCTCTCTTCTACAGCAGTTTATCACTCGCACTCACCATGAGTTTGCCATCAAGGACTTGGGAGCTCTTCACTATTTCCCTGGCCTTGAAGTTACGCCCACTGCCTCTGGTCTTCTTCTTGGACAAAAGAATTAGGCTCGTGACATTCTGACTTGTGCTGGTATGTCGGATGCTTCTCCTGTCACCACTCCATTTTTGCCAAACTCCCAGTTTCTCAGCAGCACCAGTCCTCGATTTTTGAACCCGACACTCTACCGCTCGTTGGTTAGTGCTTTGAGTACTTAACCATTACTCGCCCATATCTGGCATTTGCGGTTAACTCAGTCAGTTAGTTTCTCCAGGACCCTCGGGATCATTTTTCCGCAGTTACTCGGATTCTTCGCTATGTCCGCGGTACTATTCACTTTGGCCTCACCTTCCGTGCTGCTAGTTCCCCTGGGGTGCTAAGTTATTCAGATGCTGATTGGCCTCATTGCATCGAGACTTGTCGTTCTAATTACGGATATGCAGTTTTTCTTGGTGGAAATTTTGTGTCATGTTGCGCCAAGAAGCAGCCTACTGTTTCTCGATCAAGTACAGAGTCGGATTATCAGTTTTTGGCAAATACTGCTTCTGAGGTTGTTTGGCTGTCTCATTTACTCCGTGATCTTCGAGTTTCTCTCTCTAGGCCTCCACTATTGTTGTGTGATAACAGCAGTGCCATTTTCTAGGCACAGAACCCAATTGCTCCTAAGTGTGTCAAGCACATTGATATTGACTATCACTTTGATCGTGAGCTCGTTTTTACTGGCAAGTTTCGTGTCGTCCATGTTTCCACTACGTTTCAGGTTGCAGATATCTTCACAAGGGGTCTTTCTCATCCTTTGTTTGAGTTCTTTAGATCCAAACTTTGTGTGTCTGAGCATCCGACGCTTTTCTTGAAGGGAGGGGGGGTGTTGAACTAAGTCATATAGAAGAGTAGTATTAGATTTTGTCTTCCAACTCTACTATGTAATCTTTTATATATTTTAGCCACTTAATAAAACTATGTATTACGGGAAACGTTCTCTCTAAAACAATAATGATTTAAATAATAAAAACAAAAATAAATCTAACACACCAAATACATATTTGCATGATTAAAAAATATATATTTATTTTATTTTATATGTATTTCAAATTAATTTTTAACAACAACATTTTCTTTAAAATGTTGATTTTTTTAATAATAATGTTTTTTAAAAATACCAATATATTAAATTTAATTCATTGAATACATGAAAAATTGTGATGTCGGCTTAGATGGTTTGAATGGAAATTTTGCTCAAATCGGCCTGACAATTTCCGTTAAAATTTAAACAGTTAAATTTGAATTTAAATAGTCAAATATATATTTTTTTAATATTTGGATTTTGTTTTGGTCAAACTATAACATAGAAAAATATATAAATATCTAAACAGTTATTGCACACATCATCCTTATAAAAATTGAGGCAGCTGTGTCCACATGATCTGCAATGTACGCACAGCTATTTGTGTGATTTAAATTTAAATTTTGTCTGTTGTTTTTAGGCTGATATTAAATGGTCTGAAATTCCATAAGCCATACAACTCTTGGAAAAAGGAGGGCGGGAAAAAGTTGGAAAAAGGTTAGAACTTCAACGTCTTGATCAATAAGGTGTAGTGGTGTCAGTTCAAGTGATCGTGTCGGGTTCGGGTCGGGTTGGAAACGATTCGTGTTAAAACAGGTCGGGTTAAAACGTGTCATATTTATTTTTCGGGTCAGCTCGGGTTGAGTCGGGTTCCTATCGTGTCGGGTTAAAACGTGTCAGAAAATTTTCTCGGGTCGGGTCGTGTCAGGT
>JAULKM010106749.1:0-24122 GCA_032355605.1 Rubia tinctorum | reverse complement strand
AATATTGGGACATTTTAGAAAGTGCCGCATATATGTCACAAAACATACAACACATCAAAGAAATGATACAATTATGCTGTAAATTAGCAATAAATTCATAATTATGTCGTTTAATTATAACATTTTTAGTAAAGTGAAGTATATAAATTGTCGTAATCATGGAACATTCAATAAAGTGCCATATATATGTCACAAAACATACAACACATCAAAGAAATGATACAATTGTGCCATAAATTAGCAACAAATTCATAATTGTGTCGTCTAATTATGACATTTTCTTAAAGTGTCGCAAATAATGTGTTGTAATATTGAGACACAAAATAATATGTCACATACGTGTAACAAGAAAGGTGACATAGCAATGAAATGACGTATAAATGTCGCAAATGAACGACTCATTTCTATAAGCGTGGTGAATATACAACATTTACACATTAGTCGCACATATATATGTCACAAATGTAGTGAGTTCCCAATCAAAGGAAAAGAAATTCACCCACCACATCGGACCAAAGGGAAACATGGCTACAAAGGAGAAGTTGATCGAGCAGCTAAAAGAGAAGGAGAGAAAGAAGATGTGGGACCAGGGATACACAGAAGAAGAGATCGAGCAGGAGATCAACTCTGAGAATTTCAAGGTGGACAGATCGCTGGTCTACCAGGAGTCAAACAAGGGAAAAGATAATAACTATGCAAAGTCAAAGCCATAGCGGAGAATATTGTAAGTATTCAAATTATTTAAAGTTCTATATTTAAGTAGAGGGTTATTTTCATTACTTACACAATAATATACACCGCAGTTGAGGATGAATGAGGAAAAAGAAAATGGGAACCCTACATTTAGGCCCGGGGTGAGGACATTGTGATAAGAGCCACCGGGAAGAGGGATCACTGGGGTCGCTACAAAGGTACCCAGTCTCTACTGCCAGCAACTGTTGCTATCCCAGGCATAGCAGGAAGCAAGTGCGGTAAGAGCTCATTATCCCAAACGAAGGAGGCCAAGAAACTCATCACTGATCAGCCGGTTGTCAAGGCGATAGTCGCTTATCTTGACCAATTAGTCAAGGGAATAGTTGCAGCATGCAGACTAAATATTCCTGAAGGCCTTAAGGACCCGAAGAGCATCATTGAGAATTCCTTGGTAGGTGTATGCACCATTCTTAGAAGCTCAGGCCAAGATACCCCCAGCGATAGAGAAGAATATGAGGAGGTAAATATGCATTACAATTACTAATTTTATACTGTCAATTTTCTTTTTTTTACACCAAAAAACTTTAGACTAACTAAATTATCACTCTGTGTAACAGGATGGTGAGTCGGTCACCTTGTTCATCAAGATCCTAGAGGGACAGAGGGTAAGGGTTCCCAAAGCATGGCTCCAGAAATCTTGGCGTCCTGAGAGGTCACCTTGTCTAGTAATTTGCGTCTGTGTGTATAAGCCAATCTACCATCCAAGAGTTGGATTGCTATCTGCCAACCACCATTTCAATAACGTGGGACAGGATTTGGGGAGTGTGGTAGACTGGTCGATATCTTTGGTCGAACTTGGAGATGATCCCCAGCCAGAGGACTTTGAAGGCGATCTGCCCTAGAACGATGAATTTTACTGCATTAATGTCAGCGAAATGAGATAACGAGTACAACTAATTACCACATTTATTAAAAGTTAATATTATATTACGATTCATTCAACTTCTAATATTTTTCTATGTAGGCGTCAACTCCAAAACAGTTTGGATCAAGCAACTTCATCTATCCATCAAAACAACAATTTCTACATGAAAGGCCACTGAAACTGGTACTTCTCAATAGAATCCATGTTGTACCTTTTTTAGCCTAATTTTTGTGCCATTAATTAATTTCAGATTAACAACAAGCGCCCGTTCAAGGAATATCCCAACATGGGGAAGTACATCAAATATTGCAACGAGCTTGTGAAGAGCATGCAAGCGTCGGGAAAGGTGGTGTTGTTTTTGGATTTTTTACCTTCAAATTTTGGCACAAAATATCAGACTGGATTGCTTATTGAGGAGATGGCAGAGTTCATAAACAAGCTTGGCAACTTCATTGCGATGACTTGGCTAGCGAACTCACAGATAGATGTGTGGATGAGGTAAGGTTTAATTTTCCACACAAACTGTATTTATTCATACGCTATTTTTTTAATAAATTAACAAATTCTATTCATCAAGGAACCTTTAGGACCAAATCTTCTAAACCAAAAATGGCTGCATTCAGTTTTTTTTGTGCTGCACAGGAGGCTTTGCCTCGGAAATCGGGGCTACAGAAGTCGAAGGTCGTGTTAAAGCCATATTGGATACCATGCTTGTTACTGATGTCGAGAATCATGTGGTGCCATATATTTAAATGTAAGTCACACTTTTCATTTTTTTCTCAATTACGGAAAATTAATCGACGCTAACAAATTCATTCATGTTCTACTTTCTTTTCAACGCAGCGATCATTAGTACTTAGTACTTATCCATCCTAGTACGGAGGAAGTTTTTACCCTTGACTCGATGACTGTAGGAATCAAACCCCTACAACATTAATGAAAACAAATTCATTTCCAGGTACTTCTTTCATCGTACTAATTTTAACATCTATAAGTGTGAGTTACGTAACCATTAAAAGTTCAACATTACCTGGATAGCATGGCAATATCAAAGGGAGAAGAAGAAGATAGAACTGTCTCCGGATTACACCTGGAAAATCATAAACATTGATGTAATTCATTCAATTCAAGAGTCCCTTCATTTCCAACATTATTTAATACAATTACATTTAACTCGATTTTTTTCATTTGCAGTACTAACTTTAGGAGAGTGGTTAGGAAGGCGGGTACTACGTCCTGCTGTTCATGGATAAACTTGTGCTCAAAACTACCACTACAGATATTCTAGAGTTAGGTCGACAAAGTACAGATTGAACATTTGTTCTTCTTACTTATTAAATACTTTCACATATTTAATCATCGGGTTGTTTTGTACGCAACAAATATTTCCCCCAAAAAAGGAGCATACAATGGCAAGGAGATAGCAGTTGTAGCTAAGGGATGGTGTCTGGGTTGGGTGGACGTATATTCCAAACATTGCAAGACTTCTATGGAACTCAAGTGTAAATTGGAGGATAAAATTTTGATTTCATACAAATTTACTTGTTTTAGAAAATTTTCTTGTAGATAGACTATGTTTTTAGTCTTGTTTAGTTTTTAACTTATTCATTTCTTCTTAGCGCAAACTACCCCAAGGATATTCTACCTTAAGAACAAAGGAATAGACGCTCAGGATCGACTACAACTTACATTTCTTAGTTCAGGTCCAGCGGGGGCCTATTATGTACCTGCCTCGACCCCCCTTGTGCCAAACCTGGAGATACCTCACTCGATGGCCCGGCTGACATGACATTACCCAGGTTATGGAGCCAAGCTCATCAGTAGCCTCAAGGGGAGATCCCTTTTTATGACCTTTACTTACAGGGATAGCATCAATTGTATTACACTTTGCAACGGGAGGGCCATAGACTAGATCCATGACTTCGAATCAGATGTACCAAAGTCTCACCATGGGCACCTCCTATATGTCGAGCTAGTATATGGATCAGCGGATAGGTTGGCAAGGGGGCAATTCTAGCAATGCCCTGACAAGGAGTTTGATCGATTGATCGGTCTTTCGGGTCAAGTTGTTACCTCCCTTTTTATCTTGGTGATCATGGCGACTTGGTGGCCTGCCGATGTAGAGCCACGCAAAGGGCTCCCCACTTATAGCAGAGACACAGACCCTTGCGAGTTCATACAGACCTTCCTTAATCTAATGAATTCGAGGGATTTCAACGAGCAGCTAATGTGCAAGCTGGTACAGAGTTACCTCCGGGGAAAATCCCAAGAGTGGTTTAACAAATTAAGCAAGGGGTCTTTACACTCTTATAGAGATTTTGGAAGAGCACTCCTGAGTTAATTCTTCTAAAAGAAACAATTTACTAAGACCTTGATCAAACTCTACCATAGAAAATAGAGGCCATGATAGTCCATTGAAGCATTCTACCCTTGATATGTAGAAGAAATCATGTGTGTAAAAATTTCATAGAGGATGGAATAATCCTAGGCTACATGAACAGGATGGCTAACCTGGACTTGTACAAGAAGCTGGTCTCAAAGACTCTAGAAACCTTATAGAAATTGCAAGAAATTGTCGAGCTATACTCGAAAATCGAGGAAGCTACAAAGAGCAATTGGGACAGCGACATATTGGCTAAAAGAAATTCTAAACCCTTGAAGAAAAGGTCAAAGAGGCTAGAGGCTTCGAGATTAGGCTTCGAAGGGTATATCCCCTTAACCAAGTCTTGGACGGAAATACACTCTATCTATAAATGGCTGTTTAAGACTCCTCCCCCTATCAAGACACACCTTCGAAGAGGTCCTGAACAAATTCTGCGATCACCATAAAGATCATGGGAATGGTACAGAATAATGTCAGCATCTAAATATGAGATCAAAATTTGTGCGAGAGAAGGCCTTCTTCTTGATTGTGTGGCAAAGTTGAAGGGGAACGACCCCTCGAAGGGTAAAGGAGGACGTCGACCCTGGAAACCATACAAACAAAGCTCTGACTGGGTCATTCACGATCAACAGGGGAATAACAGGGAACAGGCCTAGGCCCATCCAAGGGATGATGGGCTCGAACCGGAGGTCCAAACTATGGGAACAAGAGGGATCAAACAGAGTGATCAACTTCATCAACAAAGTTGTGAGTGATAAATCTTCGAACACAGTCATTAAGGTCTAATCTCGATATATTCCCCTTGGAGAACCTTGACAGAAGTGGTTTCGACCCGATGAAGCCATAACCTTCAAGGAGATAGACCTAGTACCTAGACAGACCCTCATACAGATCCTATGGTGATCCACTTAACGATTACGGACTACTAAGTGAAAAGAGTTTTCATAGATGATGGCAGCGGGGTGGAAGTTATGTTCGCCAACTACTTCGACCAGCTGTGTTTGGGGCTCCAAAGCCTAAAAAGAACCACCTCATTGTTGTCTAGCTTTACCGAGAAAATGGTGCTCCCTGGGTGTGATAACCTTGCCTTCTCGAGTTGCGAATAGAGACAAATAGGTAATGGTTGAATTCAGCTTCGCTGTTATCGACACCAAACCTCGTATAATGTAATTTTAGAAAGGCCTTGGATGTGCCAAGCACTAGCCATTTGGCCCCCCTATCACCTGACAATGAAACTCCCTACCAGGAAGGGGATATAAGTTTTCAAAGCGCATCAATCAGTAGCTCGAAGCTTCTTGGGAGTGGCACTAAAAGAGAAAAAGAAGGGGGCAATGTCACTTTGATTCACGGGGAAGTTGGCCCCATAGACACCGAACCACTCATTCGATCATCGGGGATGGTAGCTATAAGAAAGCGGATGCCACCTGCAATGAAAGAAAGGCTAAAAGCCCTACTCGATGGTTATGCAGATGTATTCTCATGGAGAACCTCTGATCCGACAGGAGTTCCCCATCAGTTGATGTTTCACAAGCTGAACGTTGACCTATCTTAGAAGCCCATCAAGCAGAAGAGAAGGTCGTTTGCTCCCGAAAGGGCCAAAGTCATAAAAGAGGAAGTTCAAAAACTCCTTTGAGTTAAAGTCATCGAAGAATTATTTTACCCATAGTGGCTGGAGAGTTATGTCATGGTCACCAAGCACGATGGTGCTTGGTGAATGTGCATCAACTTCACAGATCTCAACAAATGGTGGCCCAATGACAGCTACCCTCTGCCATCCATTAATATGCTGGTTGAAGAAATAGTAGGATACGAGGTATTTGCTTTCTTCGATGCAAATAAAGGCTATCACCAGATACTCATGGCAGAGGAAGACAAGCAGAAGACATCATTTACCACAGATGTCGGAACATTTTGCTAAAAAAAGTGCCATTTGGCTTGAAAAATGCTAGAGCAATTTACCAAAGGTTGGTGTACAAGCTCTTCAAAAACAAAGATCGGGAGGAATATGGAAATATACGTAGACGATATGGTGGTTAAAAGTAAGGGCTACGACCAGTTCCTATCATATCTTAAAGAAACATTTCAGAAGCTTCGAGAATCTAGCCTGAAGTTTAGCCCAATTAAGTGTGTAGTCAGAGTGTGGGGCAAAAAAGTTTCTATCCTTCATGGTCTCCGAGAGAGGACTGGGTGTAAACCCAGAAAAGTTCGAGGCCTTGATGAGCATGAAACCCTCTCGACCGGTCAAGGATGTTTCAAGGATCACTGGCTGCACTCAGTCGTTTCCTCTCTAAAGGTGTCGAGAAACACCTCTTATTCTTTGATGTGCTTCAAAAAGCGAAGAAATTCAAATAGGAAGAAAAGTGTGAGAAAGTCTTTCAAGTTCTCTACGAGCACCACCGCAGCCTACTGACCCTTATGAAGCCTGAGAGAGGGGAAGATTTGTACCTATACATCTCTACCTCACCCTTGGCGATAAGTGTGGTCTTGAGGAAATAGAAAGAAAGGGCACATCACCCCATTTGTTTTGTGGGTAGGGATTTGCAAGGGCCAAAAACTCAGTACACATCCATCGAAAGGTTAATACTGGCCCTAGTCCATGCAGCGAGATGACTTCAACCATACTTTCAAAGCCACAAAATCATTCTTCTTACTAGCCATCCAATCAGGAAGGTGCTCCTCAAGCCTGAGGCTTCAGGTCGAATGATAAAGTGAGCAATCGAGCTAGGAGAACATGGCATCCAATTCTTCCCAAGGACAACTATCAAAGACCAAGCCCTGTCAGATTTTATTGTGGAAATGACAGAGGTCATCAAAGCCGATAAGAGGAAAAATTTCAAGGAGACATGTAAACTCTATGTAGACGGATCATTGCACTCGGGGGAAGCTGAGCAGGCATAATGCTCACCAACCCCAAGGTTAAATACTATCCCTACACACCACACTTTGACTTCAAGGCCATAAAAATGAAGCCGAGTATGAAGCACTGGCCACAGGGCTTGGACTAGAAAAAGAGTTAAACATCCGAAATCTAGAGGTTTTCACTGATTCCCAAATTGTGGTCCAACAAGTCAAAGGGGGAATACCAGGCTAGGGAAATGAGCTTTCAATGCTACCTGAAGGTAGTGAAGCCCCTCCTTGAGCCATTCCATCACTACACCCTGGCAGAAGTTCCTCGAGAAAAGAACCATGAGGCCGATGCCTTGAGCAAACTGGCCGCGTCAAATCTCAACCCGCGGTCTGAAAGACACCTAATGATAGAAACGCTAAGCAAGCGTAGCTTTGAAGAGGAAAGTACATTGATGGTGGTGGAGGAGGAGAACTCGTGGACAACACCAATCATGAGCTACTTTGGCGATGATACCCTCCCTGAATGTGTCATCGAAGCAAGGAAGAGTAGGCTGAAGGCTCCTAAATATGTGATCCATGAGGATGTACTCTATCGACGGGGCTATCTACAACTGCTTCTTTGATGCATAACCCCTCATGAAGCTGATTACCTGATCCGCGAGACTCACAAGTAAGTATGTGGAAGGCATCAGGGGGCTCTATCAATAGTGAAGAAACTCCTTTTGCCGGGATACTATTGGCCCAAGATGTTTGATGATTTCAGCATGTATATCCAAGGCTACCACTAATGTCAAAGGTATGCGCCAATCACTCATGTTCCCCAGGAAGAAATGATGAACATACACAGCTCCTGGCCATTCGGGGGGATCGATCTGGTAGGCCCCTTTTGGGAGGCTCTGGGAACTTCCAATACTTGATAATTGATGTGGATTATTTCACAAAATGGGCCGAGGCCGAATCCTTAACCAACATAAAAGGGAAAACGTTTATTGCCTTATGGTGGAAAAATATATCTGTCGATTTGGAATCCCTTGTACCATCATAACCGACAATGGCACCCAGCTCTCTAGTGACCCATTCAAAAGATAGTGCAGGGAGTACAAGATCTGCCAGAAAGTCACTAGTGTGTACCACCCTCAAGCTAATGAGAAAGTGGAAGTTACAAAAAGGTTCATTGTCAATGGAATCGAAGTAAGGCTCAAAAGGGCGGGAGGAAATTAGATCAATGAACTGCCCATCATGCTCTAGTCGTATCGAACGACGAAATCTTCTACTATGGGTGAGACTCTATACAACGTAGTATACATCTCGGAGGCGGTAATCCCAGCTGGGATTGGTCTTCCACCTTCAGAAGGTTCTCCATTAGCAACTAAAACCAAGAGGTAAACGATGAGCAGCACCAGCTGGATCTTGATCTTCTCAAAGAAAAGAGGGAGAAAACGTTCCTCCATGAAACAAAGGTGAATTAGAGGGTCAAACGATACCATGATTGACTGTTTAGGAAGATCCAGTTCTTCCCAGGAGACCTCGTGATGAGGAGAAATGAGAAAAGCCAGAAGGAGCCCGAGGGCAAACTGGCTGCAAACTGGGAAGGCCCTGTAAAGTTGTCGAAGCACACCCCAGGGGAAGCTATGTGTTGGAGACACTCCAAGGCGAGCCAATATCTAGAATATGGAATGCCCCCAACCTTCGGAGATATTACTCTCCAAAGTCCCAATAAATTCGATCAGACCAAGGGATTAGCTTACCCAAAAATTGCT
Source organism: Rubia tinctorum (assembly GCA_032355605.1). Classification (NCBI taxonomy): domain Eukaryota; kingdom Viridiplantae; phylum Streptophyta; class Magnoliopsida; order Gentianales; family Rubiaceae; genus Rubia; species Rubia tinctorum. The sequence goes on along the minus strand of JAULKM010106749.1, from coordinate 15,514 downwards.
ATAGGCCATGGAGTATCTTCGACCAGGTTACTTGTTGTAAGTTGAAGAGATCTCCAAATCTTGGTTATCAATATATTGAAAAGTACCATTTTGAATGGTCCCACTCTATTCTTTTTACCTAAATACCCTAAGAATCAAGGAGACCAAATCCCCCCCCCCCGCTTTCTTTAAATTATGTCTGATGACTTGCAAATAAAAATGGTCGAACCTCATATGTTAAACGCCACGATGGCTCATAAAGGAAAATGGTCGAACTTCGCGTATAAAATGTCACGATGACTTGCAAATAAAAAGGGTCGAACCCCATTCGTAAAATGACATGATTTCTTACAAATGAAAAGAGTAGAACCCTGCATATAAAATGTCATGATGACTCATAAATAAAAAGGGTCGAACCCCATATATACATTCAAAAGAGCCATTAGGGCTTACAAACAAAAAGGGTCGAATTCCTTAGACATGTTCAAAATGGAAATACAGAAGTACAATATACAAGTGCTTATCTAAATACAACCCTACCTATCTTCAAAACTAAGAACTAAGGTGATGGAAGCTTTTCTTAGGGGACCGTCGGGGGGGGGGGGGGGAGGGGGGGTTCTCTCTCACCCGGAAGTGCCCCTTCAACTACCTACCAAACCAATCCTTTGGACAGAGGCTTTGAATTACACTGGGTGCGATCAATAAATGACCCCTCGAGTGGGATTAACTGGCAGTTTGTTTATCTTTACCGGGACACTGAATGAGAGTCTGGTGATTTAAATGTTGGGCGAAGCTAGAGAATACAGAGCCACTCCTTGTGCCTGAGGGTCCGGATGGAATACCCCCTGGAAGCTCCACTCCTCTTTTAGATTTCCTGGGAGCTCGAAGCTCCACCCTTCCTTTTAATGTCATCAAGCTACCTCTCAGCCTCATTGTAGGCTGAAACATACTTAGGATGTTGTTTAAGCTCTCTATGTTGCATGATGTCCATGATTTCTTGAAGATAAACCTCGAATTCTGAGACCAGTGTTGGCTCAACCATCCTAAGTCAGAGGTTGTAAGCTCGAAGGCTGCCCTTAAAATCCTTGAACGTGTTATCCTGCTTGTTTAAGTCATTCTCAAGCCTATCCTTTTCTTCATAAGCGCTCAAGAAAAGTTCCACGCTCTCCTTAACGGTTTGCTCCAAGTGCGCTACTTGAGATCAATGCTCTTGATTCTGGTGTTTCAAGTTAGCGAGCTCGGCTGTGGCTTGGCGAATGTACTCACGCAGTAGGTTACAATTATCCAAGTGTTTCTTGGCCTCGTGGAGATATTGCTCGATCGCCTCTTGTGAATGAGATGAGGATTCCCCTTTGGAAACCCTGAAGGCTTTAGCAACTGACATGCACTCTTGTGTCAACCAAACCCCATGTCAATAGTAACTTCTATGAGCAACTTGATGTGCCGATAAATAAAGAGCTGGTGGTCTTCGATTAACACGTCCTTGGTGGAAGTTAGAATATCCTTCTCCTCCCTAGCATGACTAAGATCATCGAGGAGACTCTTCTGTATATCATGGCGGCCACTCCACCACTGATCGAGCTCTTCATATGAGGCAATATGCAGTAGCTAAGTAGTGATCCCATGCCCAATCTTCGATTTCATGATTCCACTTCTTCATTACTTGAAGAATGAAATCGAATATCGATCCCCTTTTCCCAAGGCTTTGAGATGCTCGAGGAGGGGAAACTTAACACCCCCATCCTGGATGGACTTCCACCAGAGATAGTCTAAGTGAGATCAGCGGCGGTTGTTCTTGTGCACCTCGACCATCATTTCATACTCAAATAGAATCTCTTTGCCGATGGTCGGGGCAAGGCCGTTCCAAGAAATCCCGATGAATAGCTCCAACAGAGACCCAAAGAACTGCTGAAACCCCCATATCTTCATTAGACTATTGGTGTAGGCTTCGGAGGAGCACAGACCTTCAAGGGTGGCGTTCTCGTCGGAGAGGTTCTTGATGGACTTCTCAGCACTGGCCAACTTCTCCTCGGCCCCATAAAGTTTCCCATCGAGGGTGGACATCTTCTTCTTGAGATCTGCAATCTTCAGACGGTGGTCGTTGGTCGCCTTCTCCAATGCATCCTTGAGCACCACCACCTTGGGCTCAAGCTCCTTAGCGCGGTCGACCGCAACCCAAACTACTTCTATTTTGTGTGCCTTAGCCAAAACTCATTGAAGGACAACATCTACGGCTCCAACCATCGAAGCCACCCCAGGGTTCTCGATGAGCCGGGATTCGGAGGGACCTAGGTCGATAAGGGAGGCAGCCCTACCGCCAGCCCCGGCATCAGCCACGATGAGAGAGTTGAGGGGGTTTTGATCAATAACCCTCTTTCTTTGAGGGAAAATCTAAGGGAATAAGATCTCTCTCGGTCTCTCTTAGCTCGCTCTAGAACCTTGGCCTCAAGGTTGACGTCATCTTCAACTTTGGTGCCCTTGGAGTGGGATTGATTAATGGAGTTGGAGATTAATTGTAACTGGGGGGAGAACCTAGTCTACTCCTCCGGAGAGGAAACAATCAACTCCTCCCCCTCCTCTTCGAAGATAAAGTTGCTGCTGAACCCCACTGAAACAAAAAAAAGAAAGAGAAGTAAGGAGAATTAATGTAGAAATCATAAACTTGCGATGCAAAAGTAAAGACATGTTGTAAACACCTTCGTGCAAGGAAAGGGTATTGTTCGAAGAGACCTCGGCCCCCCAGAAACATTATGGTTTAGGGGATTTGGGACAACAGGCTTGACACCCCAGGGTGGCACGGTGACCTTCGAAGAACCACCACCCTCCTATTTATTGCTCTTTGCTTTCTTGGGAACCCCCCCCTTTTTCTGCTCGAATGATCCCACAATCGAAGGGTTGATATGGGGAGGTGGCTTTATAATCACATGGGCTTGGCCATACACCCATCGATCATACACCTTTGATGGCCAAGTGTAACCAGACCCTTGCCTCCCGAAAGTAGCTACGACATCTAAGGACTCCCCCAATAACTTGTTTCCATTTGCGACCAACTCCTCGGGCATGTAGTATTTGCTATTATTCTTGAACTTTGTCTTCGGGTTCCACTTAGGAACCCAGTAGCACTCTGTCTCACACTAGAAAGTGTAGATTGGGGGAGGGGGGTTATTCCATCCTCTGTAGTTAGAATATATCTTAATAGGATGGTTCAATAACCTATTTCTAAGGGTAATAGACTTTCTTCGAGACACGTAAGCAACTGGAAGAGCTCGTACGAAGGAACGATATGCAGATTGTGACACTGCGTCATGAAAGCCATAATGTAATTAATGATGTACAAATGGAGCTGGGATGGGTTGATTTGATGCTCTTTAAGAAGTCAAGAGAGCAATGGAGGAAATGAAAAGAAAATTTTGAACTTCATATGTCATTTGTAGATAGAACATCTTCCCAGTCGAGGGTTGCTAGGAGTCTCGTCATCTCAAACAAGCTCCAGCTTAAGGCCGGCATGAATTTTAAATGCGGCGGGGAGGGTAGCCAGCATTTTAGAGATCTCATTGGGATATCTTTAGGGGCTCTCGGTAATGGGAGTAAGAATTTCCCAGTAATATGACCTTCCCCTCTTCATCAACATCGATTTGAACCTCCCCTACATGCTTCTTCGATACTACCCATTTTAGGCGCAAACCCCTCCGCGGTGATGGGCATTGAGCTGAGGTATCTCTTGCTCCCTCACCATAAGGACTTGACTCGGCGGCATAGGAGGGGACCGTGCCAAAATCTTGCAAATGGGATATGGAGAAATCATCCTCTCTACCGATAGCAGACCCAGAAAAGGCCGAGAAATAGGCCAGAATTTCCCCTTTACCCCCAATGGTGTTCGCAAAAATTTCAAAATGCAAAATCAAGGTGGAAATAAAGGGGAAGAAAGGGACTTACTAGTAACTGGATCGGAGTTCTGCAGAAAATACGGCAAGGAACTTTAGGGTGAGAGATGAGCTCTGAGAGAGTACTAAAGAGCCTTGGAGAAGATTGGGGGAAAATGATTAATGTTTTTCAAATGTGGCTTATACAAAAGGTGAGGATAAGGTTAATGATTACCTCGGGCCGTAAAAAATTAACTAAGAACGTGGGATAGTGCGCCCGCGTGAGGAAAAGATTCTCCTCATTAATAAGATAAGACACGCGCGTAGAATCCATGACGGATGCCACTCAACCCAGGAAGCAAGGAGGCAACACGAAGCTAGTGTGCTTTCCACTTCCCTTGTTCGAGGCCTCCTTATGCCATAACATTGAGGCCTTTTGCTTCAGGCAAAAGAAAGCCTAAGGTTGAACCCTTAACTAATAACAGACTCGAAGGTCGAACCTTTAACCAAAGAAAGGCTCAAAGATTGAACCTTCATCTTTCTAGGGACTTATTGATAGTTTATTAATAGTGATGGGCCAAAGTGCCCCTTCGTTGGCCTAAGTCCAAGGGATTACATACCGGTTTATATCCCTTGGATAGTACTCATTGGGTTGGCCCAAGAGTACTTGCTCCACAAGAAAAAAACACTAGCCCTACCTAATCCTACATGCTTCCAGCATGCCGAATCATCAGAGCCTCCCCCCGAACACCTTTGGGGGGCTTTGTCTTGTAGATCTGGCTAAGCAAGCTCGTGACTTATCTCCAGCGATTCCTTGGAACATCGGTGACAATCTTTGTGCTACCTATATGTCGTCTAATCCCGTCTTTCATCAGTGGTATAAGTATATCAAGATTGATTATCATATTTTCATGACTCGTGAGTAGGTTGAAGATGGTTCTTTGGTGGTTCGTCATGTTAGTTCACTTGATTAGATTGCCGACATTTTTACTAAAGTTGTTGGTACAGGTCATTTTGCTACTCTTCGGTCCAAGTTTCATATCGCTCCAGCTCCATGAGCATGTGGAGGTATTGAAATTGAATATGTATTTATGGAAATAGAAGTGGTATATGTTTAGGTTACCATAATTTTGCTTATTATCTAAGCAACCTCTTGTATAAATACATGTTGATATATTGAATGAAATAAGTCAGTTTCACACAAACCCTATACAGTTTCACACTTATAATCACCATTAGTGTAATTCACCTCAATCGCCGGAGTTCCGGTTTTGAACCTATCAAACTTAACCCCAACATCGCCTCATTCGTCGCCTACATTCTCTCTATGGGAGTGTCCGGGGTAGAGAGCCTCGTCACTACAACACAAAACCCCTATTATGATGCTAAAAAGTGTACTAATAGGTCTCTATTGCGGTGCTTCCATTCATATGACGCTTCTTAAACTTCCCCTTATTGCGAGTCCTTATAGATCTTGGGTCTCAATATTAAGTGACTCGACAAGATTTATGGTTTTTTTAGGCATCCTATTATATTTGGTCGCTTTTTAATGTCCTTATTACATATGTATTGGGACGCTTAATTTAATAAGCGTCCTAACATACATCTATTAGGACACTTATAAATGTCCCAATAGTTTTAATATTGTGTCTCTTTTTAAAGTCCTAATTTCATATAGAGAAAATGACTTGTGTGGCCCTTGAATCATCACCACCGTTCACCTTTGGCCCTCTAATTTTTTCCAATACTTTTGTCCCCTGAACTTACAAAACTGGTGAATTGTGGCTCTTCCTTCAGGTCTGACCGTTAAAATTGATCAAAACGTTAATTAAAAGGGGCAAAATTGACATTTTTCATTTTCCTTTAATTTTCCCTTTTCTTTTTCATTTTCTCTTCCCCACCCCCACCCCTTCCCCTTCTATCTTTCCTTTTCCTTCTGCTCAATGCGGCTCCTCGTCTGACAACCTCTCATTCCTTCCGCTGCTGCAACAATCCGACTCTCGCCGTCGTCGACCAATCTCCCAAAGCCTGCAACTTGACCTCACCAATTCTGCTGTCACCGATCTCCCTTATACCACCTCCGTTGATTCCACCTCCGCGATTTCACCTTCGACCAATCAAATTGTTTGACCTTGACGATTCCGCCATCGCCTATCTCCCAAATTCCACCTCCTCGATTTTAGAACCTCAACATCTCTGACCCTAGGGAGAGCTCCTCTAGTGATGGCGCTGCCATCTCATTGCTCCGATATGGACACTAGTGGTGGTGCAGAAGTATTAATTTTCACCACCTTGAGTGGCGATGTGGGCAGCGGGGGTAGGTCGTTTGCTCGATGGTGAGGGTTTCCACCGTAAAAAATGGTGAGATGGTTGGCGGGAGCTGGAAGTGGGGTGGTGGAGTCAGGAGCCGGAAGGGGAAATGGGAAGGGTTAAGGAGTTGAGCCTTTCGACAACGAGGTGAAGTAGGGTGGTGGAGTGGTGGAGTTGGCGGTGAGGTGGTGGTGTGGTGGAGTTGGGGATGTCGGGCGGTTAGGGTTTTGAGTGGGGGAGAGAGAAGGAAAAATGGACGTGAGTTGAAAATGTGGGCTGAAAAGGGATGTGAGAAAAACAATAAAGGAAAATTAAAAAAGAAAAAGGGCAAATGATCATTTTATCTTTAAAATAGGCTCTTTGACCGAAAACTAACGGTTTGACATGATGGAAGGGTCACAATTCACTAGTTTTGTAAATTCAGGGGCCAAAAGTATTGGGAAAAAAATTTGAGGGCCAAAGGTGAACGAAGGTGATAGTTCGAGGGCATATAAATCATTTGCTCTTGTATACTCCCTGCATCCCACAATGATCTTCCTAATTTGATTTTTGAAGTCAAACTGAACCAACTTCAAACATTAAATTCTCGTAATATATATGTGTGTGTGTGTATATAAGATTATTATCGTGTGATATGGTTTTACATATTGTTAAACTAATAATTTTTCAATATTTTACACATTATGATCTCATATACTCATATAAATCTCCATAGTGACCAAGAAGAAAGAATGTTGGTGATTCTAGGATGATCACCCGTGTTTTAAGTCCAGGAAACCACAGTTTTCACATCTTGATCGTATTAATCTAAAAATAAAATTTGATTATTTGTTTAAATTATATTTGGCGTAGAGCGTAGCTGTTCCTACTTTTGTTTATAGGTGCTTTAAGTTAAAAGTGTGGGTGCTTGAAAATGAAAATTTCCATGCAAGTTTAATAATTTCTTATAAGTGCCTTGAGCATAGAGTGTAGGTGTTTCTATTTTTGTTTGTAGGTGATTTAAGCTAAACGTGTTGGTGCTTGAAAATTGAATTTTTGGTGCTTTAAGAATTTCGTGCAAGTTTGATTATTTGTTTAAATTATATATAGCATAGAGCGTAGGTGCTTCTGCTTTTGTTTGTAGGTGCTTTAAGTTAAATGTGTGGGTGCTTGAAAATGAGTTATAAAATTTTCATGCAAGTTTAATGATTTCTTATAAGTGCATTGAGCTTAGAGTGTAGGTGTTTCTATTTTTGTTTGTAGGTGCTTTAAGTTAAAGGTGTTGGTGCTTGAAAATGGTTTTTTTTGTGCTTTAAGAATTTCGTGCAAGTTTGATTATTTGTTTAAATTATATTTAGCGTAGAATGTAGGTGCTTCTACTTTTGTTTGTAGGTGCTTTAAGTTAAAGGTGTGAGTTCTTGAAAATGAGTGTTCTAAAATTTTCGTGCAAGTTCAATTATTTCTTATAAGTGCTTTGAGTGTAGAGTGTAGAGTGTAGGTGGTTTCTATTTTTGTTCTTAGGTACTTCAAGTTAAAGGTGTTGGTGCTTGAAAATGACATTTTTGGCGCTTTAAAATTTTCATGCAAGTTTGATTATCTGTTTAAATTATATTTAGCGTAAAACATAGGTGCTTCTACTTTTGTTTGTAGGTGTTTTAAGTTAAAGGCGCGGGTGCTTGAAAATGAGTGTTCTAAAATTTTCATGCAAGTTTAATTATTTCTTATAAGTGTTTTGACTGAAAACAAATTTGTTTTTCCATTACCAATGCGTTATTGTTGCTCCCTAGTTCGCGATGTAGGATCGAAATTGAAAGATTTTTGAAGAAAATTTGCAACTATTCAATATCATTTTCGATTTCCACGTTCAAGTACTCCATAAAACATGCTACTACTATGCGTTCATAGACTTCACAAAACATAGCAAGCCCAAATAAAAAAGATTAAATAAACACCAAAACTGTCATAGAAATGTACATGCCAAACCATGAGTTTTCAGTCATTTTAACCTAAAACATCACAAGCTCAATCTTTCTTCTTCATCGGACCCTTAGGATCTTACTAAGCACCTTATGATCAAACATAGCGTATTGTTTCTTGATCTCAGCCAGAGCTTTCTCCCTGAAGACATCCACCTCATTCTCGTACTTGTCGTAAAGAACAGGCCTCGTGTGGAGCAACAACATAGCTGATCTAAATGCATAATAATACCCTTAGTATAGGCTAGAGAACACAGAGAAACGTAAGATTTGCGAGTGTTAATAAAGTTTTGGGACATGACTTATGTAAACAAGGGTTAAGAAATCACAACAGCTGCCCCGAACTGAAAAGAACCACAATCAAACTAGCACCTGCTCAAGAACAAAACCATGAAGAAACATACACAAGCCTCAAAAACTACCATGAATTCCCTCAAATCTTACTAAACCTACCAAGAGGAAATGTTTCAGATCCCTTCCTGAAAAAATTCCCCTCACAACTACAGAGCCATCATTCATTGTGGACCTTAGATCTGACATAAATAGCAGGTCCTCAAAGTTGAAAATAAAGCCAAAAACATGCAGTTTCAAAACAAGGAAACACATTACGAAAAAAATGACTTAGCCAATATCGAAAACTATAACTTCAAAACCAATAGCAGACTATTTGTATCAAAGCTCATAATATTGTTAAATTAGTTCAAATCCTGGACCTAATGTGGTCTCGTAGTGATCTGTGGGATTAACACTTTTCATCATTGCACAAGAAATAACTGGGAGGGTAAGGCATGCAGACTAGCTGGCATTTTAGGGCTAATCAAATTTACAAATAGCAATAAGCACGGTAAAGGCAAGTGATAGGTACCTTTTCACTGAATTTCTTCTTGAGCTCCCTGACGAGCTTGGCATGAACCTTGTAGAAAGCTTTCCTGAGGCAGTAATGGAACATGAATAACCACGGCCTTCCTGTTTCCAGAAACATCAACCTGACTGCAACAGAAAATTAACGAACAGTAAATGACATCATCATCAACTTAAAACTTCAATCATTTAATATAATAAAATCAACCCATTCAACTCACTCTAAGCAAAAAATATCTTAAACTGCTGAGTTGATGTAAAGATCCTTCAACTCGCTCTTAATGTCCTGGTTAGTGTTCTCCAAATAAAAAATGCCTAATAAAAACATTAATTTTAGTACTCCGGCATAAACTTCCAATAGCACAATTACTTAACTGTTTTCCAAAAAAGAACTAAAATGCAACTTGTGCTACTGATTCTTCGAACTCAGTAGGCTCGACATCCTTGTCCTTGTGAATCTTCTTCCTAGAGGTATACATCTTCAGAGATCTAATCCAAAAAAATCGGCATGTAATTAGAAACGCATTATACCATATAGTATCAAAAAATAAGTGGAGAATTAGGTCATTTAAAAAAATTAATAACCACTAATTACTCAAAGCAACATTATCATAAGCAAGCAAAATTTTTAAACATTCACATCATAAACCAATCAAAAGAGACATACTTAACCATAGAGTTTAGAAGCAGCTGAAACCCAAATCAATCAAAAGGGTTCCTCCTTTTGTATGCAAATTAATCAGAACCCAACTATTTAAACGCAAAAGAAATACTAGAAAAAAATTCATTACAATAAAAAAAATTAGAATCATACATGCATGTCCTATAACGAAATATCAGTTTACGTGAAGAAAAAGACGAAAAGTGAAAAGGAATAAAAACAACACAATAATAACATGTTTTCCTTCAAAATTTATACCCAAACAAACAAAAACAGGACAGCAAAAATGCTGGGGGGAAAAAGTACAAATCGATCAATTGCTTGAACCTTGAAGCACACATTCTTCACAATCAAATTTAGCCTTCTCTCCAACCTCAACACTTTCATTCCTCACTGAAAAACACAACAAAAAATTATTTTAAAACACAACCTTAAATAACACAAACAAATGCAAAACAGTGAAGCAACACAATGGAGTCATACAACAAGAATCACAAATTTCAAGCCAATCTAGTCGATCTTCAAGTGCCCTGTGTCATCTTCAGTGCAGTGTCTCCACCCTCGAGAGTGGCCCCACGTCGTCGGCTTGCCAATGCCGGAGCAGAGTTATAAATGGGAATTAATTCCATCCCCTCCGTAAAATCTTGGGTTTTCACCTTCGCCGGAGTTCACCGGAGGTTGAGGATGATGACATCCTTTCTAGCCTAGCGGTGGCTGCCGTGGTCTTCGTCAGTGCATTTTCATCAGATTCATCCTTAACTTGACTCATCCAGTGAGTAGTCTTAGCGTTTACACTCACACCACCATTGGAGAGAGCTTTGGCCGAAGAGAGCTCTAAATTCTCAACCTGTTCAATCAATTTCATTAAAATAAAAACTAGTGTTTGGTTTGGTTGTCAGACTTTGGTTGTAGACCAGGGTTATTATCGGTTAGCGTCCGTATACCCTATTCAAAAATGCCCGAGTTTTATTTTATTTTAATCATTTTTTATAGGAGTAGTTTAGATAGATATGAAATAGCATCCACTAGATTAAGTATGTCAATGGTTATGATTTGGTCTCACATAAGTAGTTTGTCTCACATAAGATAGATCGTCTCACTTGATCCCCATTCTATATATATGTGTGTGTAGGGACACTTTCAATACGTGTTACACAATATTAGGACGTTTAATTTTGTAACGTCCTAATATGTTATTGTTAGGACGCTCCCAATCAAAGCATCTATGTATAAGTGTTCTAATAAGTCTATTTTACGGTAGAGCGTGGCGTAGCCGAGCTCATTTTTCATGCCCTGTTCATTGAGAAACTCTGTGGGCTTTGTTTCAAATGTGTCGTTGTCTGACGCGGGTTTGGTGGGCTCGTCGTAGTAGGATGAGAAGGTGTAGGTTAAATAATGAATGGGATATGGCGGTGTTAAGAGTTTTTTTCGAGGGAGATCGCTATGGATGTGGGTTGATTTTGGGTTTTGGAGATGGCTTGAGGGGGGGAGATATAACCTGGAGGTGATTTTGAAGGAGTGATATTGCAGCGACGATGCTATTGGTGGAGGGTGGCAATGTATAACGGTGGTTGAGTGATATAGTGATTCAGTGATGTACTCCCTTTGTCTCATTCAAAGTTGCACAAAATCTTTTTCATGTCCTCCAATAAACATATTTGACTATAAATATGTGTAGTTACGAACAACAACACATAAAAATTTAATTTTTAGAAACTACATGTTATGACGAATCTAAACATATCTCATACGATAAAATTATTGTTCAAATATGTATTCAAATATGTGGTCAAAGTTCGACTACTTTGACTAAACAAAGATTATGTGAAGATTTGGTTGGGACGGAGGGAGTACTAAAGTTATCGGGGAAAAAAATTCACTGAAGTTATGATGGGAAAAATTCCCGAGGCCTAAAACTTGGTTTCAAAAAAGTTAAGTACCAAACATGTTATTTTATTTATGAAGGTCGCAAAATAACGTCTCGAGAAAGTTTTAGAAAAGACAACATGTTTATAAACTGGCAGTACACTATATTTTTTTTACTTATACACTGCATATGTTAAATTACATACTTCCTTTGTCCCAGACTAAACTTCACCGAATCTTTTTCCCGATCTTCAAGAAACATGTTTGACCATAAATTAATTTACCTACATATAATAAATATGCAGCAAATAAAAATTTGATATTTAGAAACTATTTGTTACAACAAATCCAACAACATCACAAATAATAATATTATTGTTTATATATCTATTCAAATATATGGCCAAAGTTTGATGGTGATGACTGTCAAATAGTAAGTGTAACTTAGTTTGGGATAGAGAGGGTACTAAATTTAAAATAATTTTAAAAATATATTTATATATATATATATATATTTTCTTAAAAAAGTACACACTATTACTAATTTAAATTTTAAAATATAATATTTAAATTTTATTATAAAAATTACTACGTTTAAGGTAAAAAATTCAGTGGACTGTCCATAAACTTATGGACATACCGCTTGTTAGGAAGCCCACACTAACTTTTTAGATTATGTAAGGGCCCAATAAAATTATTTAGCCTTTTATTTTTATTTTTTTTGATGCTGGCGTAGCTTTCTAATGAATCCAAGTGTATTTCGGCACAGAAATAGTACCAACTTTTATGCGAAATTATAGATTTCGTTCCCACTTTTACGAAAACGTTCCTAACTGTGACAAAATTGTTCCAAATTTGTTCATTTACCTCCTACCAAATGGTCAACGTTCCAGTCAAAGGTCGATGTGGTCAATTTTATGAATTTATCATTTTTAAGGACTCTTTTGCAAATTTTCCCTCGTAAATATTTGGAAGGATTTCAAATGCAATTAAACATAAATTCAAAACAATGCTTGACCTTTTGTTATATTTTGAAAAAACTTGTTTGAAGTTTGAAGAGGTTGGTAGGAGGTAAATGAACAAAATCGGAACAATTTACTTAAAGTAAGGAACGTTTTAAGAACAAGGCGTAAAAGTGGGGACGAAATATGTTATATCGTATAAAAATGGGCACCAAATCTATCATTTTTTCATTGTTATATAGTAAGGATTCGAGAATTAAGAGAGCATATTTTCTCTTTCCTTTTATTCTCTTTCACAATTTTCTTCTTACGTTCAGCTTTTTCTTAATCCTCACGTTAACTAGTGCTGGAAACAACATAGCAAGATAGAGAGGAAGTGGGAAATAAAATTATTTTTTTGAAAACACAGTGGGTTACTTCTCAAGAGGGTATTCAATCGTTATTACAAGTCATGACAGTCTGTGCAACATTCTACATTGTAAGGCATATAAATACCATAGCTAGAAATTTAATTTTCCTAACTATTTGCTTGGCGTCGGGACGGGCCTCCGAGTAGTTCTTTATGTATGGAAGTGCATTTTAACAATCCGATCTGATTGTGAGTTTTCTTATCCCCCTTGTGCTTGCCTCCTTCATTGCTCCCAGTGTGGCTGTCAGTTATGCTTGCACCAATGACAGAGTTTGAAAGGAGTTGTAGCCGATTCAGCCTTGCAACTCCGCACTTGATCTCACACACCATGTCGCTACCCCTTTCCCAGTTGATTCGCAGAAGGCTGCATCTGTGTTGATAACAGGGCTTCCCTGGGATAGGTGATCGACTGTCATGCCTTTCTTGTACCATACTATATTAATTTATCCCACCTTTGTTGCCTCTTGAATTGGGTCGTCTTGTGTCATAGTATGGCTTTGCGGCATTTCTGTTGTTACATGCTGTTGGGGAGTGTCAATCCGTACCTGTGATATGCGTTTACTTGCCTTCTTTGTTAGTTCCCCAATGATAGAAATTGAGTAGTCGATTGAGAACCTTGTCAGGTCGAAAGTTTCCCTGTTCCTCGCGCACCTGATGGTACAGATTACGAAACATGCAAGCTCTTTGTCTTCCTTTTGTGGGGCTATTATGAATCATTGAGTTAGCCAGACTCTTAGTGATGACGATTGTACTCTGTTGAAGTCCAATCCTAGTCTGCTAAGCCTTCATACTCTCTTTGCATAGTCACAATAAAATAGCATGTGTTCTACTATTCTTCCCTCATTGAGCAAACTTGGCACATTGTTGATAAGTTCAACCCTCTATTCTGTAGATTTTGGTTGGTCGGGCAGGCCCCTTGTATCATAATCCAAATAAGGAATTCGACATTCTCTGGAATATTCCCATTCTATAAGGATTTCCACAATTGATCATCTTCTCTGCATTGGTTTCCTACTGTAGAAGTTGATGAAGTCCCGACTTGCTTCAGCTCGCGCTTGACATGGTAGCCTGATCTGACAGTGTATTTTCCCAATAATTCCTTGTCCCAGACCCGGTAGTTTTTTTCCCCTAGCGTGAACTGGGGGACATGATTTTGACAATTTCCCTGTCTGACTTTGGAGGGAACAACACCTCCAACCGTGGTAATCCCCATGCTTTGTTTGTGTTGATAAGGTCTTAACTTTGAAACCCTAGTTTGGCAATGTTGTTTGTTCGTATAGGGTTGGGTTTGTTTGATTTTGAATCCAGTTAACTTGTACATCCACCCTTATTCCCGTCACAATCTTCCACTATAGGTATGGGTGTTCAAATCCTCTGACCCGACCCGTTTTGACCCGACCCATATGGGTCGGATCCCATTTGGGCCGAGTGGGGTCGGGTCAAAATGGGTTGGGTCAGATTTTGACCCAAATCGACATGTTTTGACCCATTTGCAATTTTGCCCAATTTTCTTGAAAAAAAATCATAAAAAAGAATTAGTTTAATACAACATATCCACCATTAATTTACTTCATAAACAAGTTTAACATTCTTGAAAGAAAAATATATTTATAAAACTAAAAATAAATTTGAAAAACTACTATTAATTATGAATAATACTACCTCCGTCCCAGAGAAAATGATACATTTATTTTTCACAGTCTTCAATGATCACGTTTGACCAACAATATCTCTAGCTACACACAACAATTTTGCATAAAATATTAATATTTACAAAATAGATGTCAAGACGATTCTAACAATATCTCACAATATATTTTTATTTTATATATATTAATATATAATTAGGGTCAAAGTTTGTAAATTTTGACTTGAAAAAAGTAAATGTGTCATTTTCACTGAGACGAAGGGAGTATATTGATTAATATACGAAATATATATTCATAATTATATAAATAAATTTTAGTAAAATTAAAATTTTAAATTGAACTATTAAAACTATTCTAACTAAGTAAAAGGAAAATAATTGTATTTTCTTTATTAAGTGAATAACATATAACTAAATATAATATAATATTACAATTTTAAATTATATAAAAATAAATCATAATTTATTTATTATTTAAATATGAATAAAGTGCTAAAATGACCATGACTTTATGCTGAAAGTGCCAATATAACCATGCAATGTCATAAAGTGCCAAAATAACCCTTGACTCAGCTGACTGTTTAGTCAACCGTTTAATTTCCGATTTTTGTTGAAAAAGACCAATTTACCCTTTAATTAAAATAAAGAAAAATATAAATATATAAAAAAAATTCTCTCATCGTTTTTCAATCTTCCCCGCCGCCGCGCCGTAGTGATTCGCCTGCAGAGGCGTTTGAGGCTATTCTCGGGGGCGGCGATAATATAGATTTGTCGACAAAGAAATGAAGGGTGCGATGGGTGGCTAAGGAAGGCTGAGGTGGATGACGAAGGTGTGTGAGGGTGGCGAGCGATGTTCAAATCGGTGGCGAGCGATGTTCAAATCGGTGGCGAGGGTGGCGAATCGGTGGTAGCGGAGGCAGGGGGAGGGCTAGGCTTGCAGGCGGCGGTGAGTTAGGCAGTGAGCATTGGCGAGTGATGTTCGTATCGGTGGCGAGGGTGG
>JAULKM010106740.1:0-24123 GCA_032355605.1 Rubia tinctorum | reverse complement strand
AGTAAAAGTGTTGAATAGGTTATATGTCAATGATAGATAGAAGGCTTGGAAGTATAAGTCAATTGCCCCCAAGACTCTGTAATCCTTGTTTAATCCCGTTTTAGTAATCGTATGCTTTGTTAGTTTAACTTGTCTTTAAATTGTTAATTTATAAAAACCAAACCAAAACCCCCCCTTTATGTTCTTTTATATATATATATATATGTGTATCTATATATCTAGTGTAGTTTTTACCATTTTATGAGCAAATACTTGAGAATATCCCCCGTCTCTGTGGAGAATCTCGACTTTCCATACTATCTACTTAATTGTATTTAGTAAGAAAAGTGACTTCAAAATAGCATCTTTGAGAGGTACGACGACGACTTCCCACAAGGCCTTCCATTTTCTTTGAGAAATTTTTGGAGGATTATTTCGGGCACTAAGAGGAATCGTCTAGGAAAGAGTACCATAATATTCCATCTAGCATTGTGGTACATCTATCAACTCCTGTGTATTGGGATATTCTTTCACGGAGATATCTCACAGTGGCCTGGTTTTGATATCCATGTCCTTTGGGCGATGACTCCAGAGGAGAATTTATATTTCAATATAGTGCGGGATTTCATGGAAGAATGCTTGGCTGCAGGAAAATAGAAAGATGGAAAGATGCCAACAGGAGACATGGTTGGACTCTTATCCCAACACTTGGAGTATCCGGTTCCTTCTCCGTTCGCATTGGCAAACATAGGTCGTTTTCGGACGAGGTACACTATGGACAGGTAAGCAAGTG
The DNA here is from genome assembly GCA_032355605.1 of Rubia tinctorum. Classification (NCBI taxonomy): domain Eukaryota; kingdom Viridiplantae; phylum Streptophyta; class Magnoliopsida; order Gentianales; family Rubiaceae; genus Rubia; species Rubia tinctorum. The sequence continues at coordinate 23,351 of JAULKM010106740.1, read as the reverse complement.
CTTCAATGATTTCTACAACCACCTCGGAGGACCAGTTCGTTTGGTTGTACGGTGGCTCCACAATTTGCAGCTTCATGATTATTCCAAATCGGAGCGCACCGATATCAACCAATAAACTCTATCGGAGGACTTGTTTCTAGCACCCAGTCCATGGTTTGAGAGAGACATCTACAAAGTCTCATCAATCTCGGACATAGAAATTGAAGAGGGGCATGTTGAGACTCCATCAAGGGCACCACCTAGCCACACTCACCTACCTGCGGACTTTCCCGACCAACTGCATACTTTTGGTGAACAACTTGCGAGTTCTACCCAAATTGTGCAAGTGGCCGGTCATGCGGTAGGAGGTATGAATTTAAAATTGGAGAATTTTGGGACTAGTTTAGATTCTATGGAGGGGGCAATATGAGTTTGGGGATTTAGGTTGGACTCTATCGAGCAAGAAGTGAAAGAGGAGTTTACTATTGCGGATGAGGGGGATTTTGTCCAAGAGGAGGCTATTGAGCAATTAATTGAGAGATTCCATGTCTTAGGCTTGACGGCTTTTGGGACATTGTTCCCATTGAGAGGCATGAAATGAGGCATGAATAAAAGAGGAAAAGGCTGGAGACAAGACCCATGAGGGAGAACCCTTGGTCACATGATTGAGTTCCACTACCTTTATCTTCCTCACTTATGATTTCTATCATTTATTGCATTGGGGATTGTGCAAAGTTCAAGTGTGGGGGAGGGAGTGGTGAAACACTTAGAGTTTTTCATCTCAAGTTTCCTTTGTGTTTTTATGTCATTTTTTTGGGGATGTTTTGGATGCACTTTTGTGGTGTGCTATATTCTTTAGGGTGTTTCTCTTTGTTTTAGGGATGTTTTGGGAATAAACTTTTCTGGTGTAATTTTTTGTTTTTCATGATATTCATGTAGTATGAAGCCCATTTTTTGGGGAATTTTGTGCTACACAAAATTGTTTTTTTAAATGTGAAAAAATGAAAAATTTTTTATACCCGGCTAAGTCAGAAACTCTAAAGGTTGACTTAGGTAAACATGGGAGAAAGCTTGAATAGGTAAAAAAACCTAGAAAAAATGAGAGACCTAGTGGAAAAAGGTGAGAAGTGAGCTCAACATGTGTGAATGCTAGGATGGAAACCCGAAAGGGCTCCTAGGAAAAATGAGAGAAATTGAGAGAAATTTGAACATCTCTTGGACTATCTTTGCCAGTTTCATTGGTAACATCTCATGGATTGTCTTTGGAGGTTTCTTTGGCGGAGTAAGCTAGTCTAGCCCTTATCATTTTATTTTGCCTTTTTATTGGATGAATTTTAAGTGGATAGGTTACTTTAACATATCAGGGGAGAGTGAAAGTTGTGAGATTCTTACAATCTTTGGGGGAACTAAGGTAGCTTGGGAATATGTTGAATGTAATGTTTAACTTATCTTTGCATGCCACATTCCTCTTGGATCTTTTCTCATTTTTGTTTACTCGAGGATGAGTAAAGTTTTAAGTGTCGGGGGATTGATGTGCACCTTATTTCATGTGTTAATCATTGCATTTGACCCGTTTGTTATCATGTTTTGTTTGGTTGATTGCTAGTTTTAGCTAGGTTTACACGGCAAAGGGTTTAAATCACCATTATTGGTTTTCTTATCTAAATCCCGAGTTTAGTAAACTTAATTGAATCTAATGGACAATTTGTATTCATGAGCAACTAAGATTTTCCTTTGTGAGCTTACTAGTAGGTTGCCCGTGAGTACATCAGCATCATTTTGTAGAAGGCCATTCGCGAGGGTGGTGGAAAATATTTGAAGGCCATTTGAAAGAATGGCAGAAGATAATTGAAGGCCATTCGCAAGGATGGTAGTAGAAAATAAGGCCACAAAACAAAAGCATGTTAGTAGATGGAATTGAGCCAAAAACAGTGGAGTCAAAGTTCAAAAGGTCAAAAAATGGATAGCGTCGTCAACCAGAACAAATCAGCCAACCGACCAGCACCAACCGATGCCATCCAACACATACAAAGTCAACCAAAATGAGGCTACCCTTCTAGCATAACCCGTACAGAGGTTTCCTGAACGAACTATGCCATCCAGCACAGGCTGTGCCACACCCTTTTGGTATAGACCATTTGGCACCAGCCGACCTGTGACACCTAAATCATCCGTGAGGCTAAGTATGGACACATACCGTGCCCTTTCACATAGTCCTTGTTGTTTCAACTCTAAAAATGTAAAGACCAGCCCACTGGGTGCGAAGAATAACATGGCCCGCGCCGTTGAACTAATCAAGAAATGCTTCCAGCCGACTACTCGCGCAAAACAGCAAGGGGCACAGGATCAAAAGTTCATAATTAGGCACCAACAGACAGTCCATGCCAGCCAAAATGACTCGTTCCAGCACTAGGTAACACAACCCGTGCCATACCGGCCAGCCAGTGTCAGCACGAGGTAACACAACCTGTGCTAGGTAATGTGCATCTTTATGCATCCATTAACCGATGCATTTGATAGATTTATTATCATCTTTTGTTTGGTTGATTTCTAGTTTTATCTAGGTTTACACACCAAAGGGTTTAGATAACCATTATTGATTTTCTTGCCTAAATCCCGAGTTTTGTAAAGTTAATTGAAGCTAATGGACACTTTGCATTCACGATCATCTAGATATTCCTTTGTGATCTTATTAGTAGTTGCTCGTTAGTACTTATTCATCATATTTTTGTAGAAGGATATTCGCGAGGGTGGTAGAAGATATGGAAGGTCATTCATAAGGATGGTAGTATATTGAAGTCCACGGACTCCAAAGCATGGTAGTAGATGGAATTGAGCCCCCCGAGAAAGGTGTATTTGATGTTCAAGAAGGCTAAGAAAGATGAAGAACTGTCATGGATTTCTGGAACCAATTCGAGATGAATCAACCTTTTTAAGTGGTATCATTTGATTTGAATTCTCAAGCACTATAAAATCAACTACAAGAACTCTCAAATCGGATAAGCGGTTCATCCATAGAAGAGCAAACAAGTCAGGCAGTCAACCGACCTGCACGGTCCGTGCATGAAGCCAAGACCACCTGTGCGGGGTCTGTGCAAAGTGTCTTGCACGACCTGTGCAAATTTACACGGGCTGTACAAATTACCTTACACGGACCATGCACGTCTGTGCATGCCATTATACGAGGGGCCAAAAACACTCCAGAACGGCTAAGTATGGACACATGCCGCTCCATTTTACATGGTCCATGTCGTTCCAAATTCCAAAAGTCAAGACCAGCCCTCATGGTGTGGGAAATAATACAAGTTTCACCAAATGACACAAGGTAAACAAATCAAAAGTTCTTGATTAAGCACTAGCCCATGTAGGTCTGTACACCCCACTTTGTATGAGGCAGCACGAGCCGTGTCAGTCCGTGTGCCTTGCTTTGCACTAGGCCGCATGGACCGTGCCGTGGCACAAATGCCATTTTCCACGAGCCTGCACGAATCGTGTCATCTGCCATTGACCACGGAAATTGTGGCTGCTAGGGTTTTGGGCCTTTTTTGGGCCTTTTTCAAGTCCTAATTCCCCATTACTATACATACGGACCTTTGTCTGTTCGGGTTCAAGTGAATGCCAATTTTTTATCCTCAAATTACCTTACACGGACCGTGCACGTCTGTGCATGCCATTACACAAGGGGCCAAAAACACTCCAGAATGGCTAAGTATGAACACAGGCCGCTCCATTTCACACGACCCATGTTGTTCCAAATTCCAAAAGTCAAGACCAGTCCACAGGGTGTGGGAAATAGAACAAGCTGAACCAAATGACACAAGGCAAACAAATCAAAAGTTCTTGATTAAGCACTAGCCCATGTAGGCCTGTACGCCCCATTTTGTACGAGGCAGCATAAGCCGTGTCAGTCCGTGTGCCTTGCTTTGCACTAGGATGCATGGACCGTGCTGTGGCACAAGTGCCATTTTCCACGAGCCTGCACGAACCGTGTCATCTGCCATTGGCCACGCAAATTGTGGCTTCTAGGGTTTTGGGTCATTTTGGGCCCTTTTTCAAGTCCCAATTCCCCATTACTATACATATGGACCTTTGTCTATTCGGTTTCAAGTGAATGCCCATTTTTTATCCTCAAGAGTAGGTTAGAGAGAGAAAATACTCTTCCTTCTATTCAGGCTCTTTTTATTTCTTCTCTTGATTTTTCTTTTGCCCAAAAGAGTTGAATCCAATAAAATACTTGGGTTTAATGCTTATTGAGTAGTTAATTAACTGGAGCATTGTATTTGTATTCTGGTATTAATACATGTTTTGGGAGATTTCTTATATCTACCTATATCTATGTGTTTTGTGATCATTTTGTTAGCTTGCTCTTCATATTCATGTGCATTGCATGATTGTCACAGTTAGTACACACCGTAGTCTACTTTCATATTGATGCATTATTGATACCCCCAGGGAGGAAACCCTAAATACTCTTGGGATAACAATAGTTCGGATCCACGTGGGTGTACGCACGTAGGTTGTCGAGTCAACGTTACGATCGACCATGAACCAGCAAACTAGGGTTATCTTTGTGACCCAAGATCCATCGAGAAGAGGCCTCCTTCCTTTGCCTCTGTAGGTGTAGGGGTAGAGTGTTTGTAGTGTTCAGCCCAGGACTCAATCACATGGGGGAGACATGCGCTATGAGCCATAGCCGTTGTTGTACTCTCCTAGTTGCGGAGGCTAGGCTGATGGAAGATTTTATACGCGTACCTTTATGTGACAGATAAGGGGAAATTTTGACAATTGTCTGCAATAATGTCACAAAAACTAGAATATGTTCATAGTTCTTTTATGTGATGAAATCAAGGATCGAAATGACATTAATCATGTTACACAAATATTCCCCAAATGCTAGTTTATATAGTTTACTCTTGTGATCAATTGCGTGTTAGTAGTTTTATTAGAAAACCCCCCAATGCTTATTTTACCAACACTGATTATTCCCAACACGTGGTCGGATTGAAAACCTAATCATGTTGTGTGTAGTTGATTCTTAGATTCCTAACATCTCTGTGGACAACCCCAGTACTTGCCACTATCTAACAATTTTGGTAGTATGGTAGTAGGAATGGGAGCGATAATTAAAAATTCTATTTTTGATCACGTTATCCTCTAGTTTAGTGGACCCCCCGTGGTTGATTTATTAGCGATGCCGAGAGAGGGAGGGTCAAATTTTGGTGCCGTTGTCGGGGAAGTTAGTTTAAAGGTCTAGTAGTAACATTTCATAGCGTGTCAGTTGAGTAGTTAGTGTTGTTTTTATTTATTTATTTTTTTTTTGTTGGTTTTTCTGTTGAGCTTTATTTCTAGTTATCTGGTTACTTCTAACCCTTTTTTCTATTGTTGTTTTAAGTTGGCTACTATTTTATTCCCGGTTTGTGGTACAGACCCGTACCACTAACTTGGGGGTTTTACATCATCCAACGGAACATATAGGTGGTAGGCAACGAAGAAGGAGGAGATCTAGACCGTAAGTTCCACAAGAACCAATTTTGGTAGTTGTAAATTGGTAGTTAATGGCTCCCAACTTGGAGAATCATCTCCTTTGAATTGTCTTCCTAACCTGGTCACCCAAATTTTACTTGTGAGCTCAAGAGCGGCATGATCCATTGTTTGCCCACTTTTCATGGAATGGTCGGTGAAGATCCAGACAAGCATTTGTCAGAGTTTCATGTAGTTTGTTGACCCGTCCGCTCTCGAGCGCCATTAAAAATACGAAAGGGGAACTGTTAGGGATCAAAGATAGAGATTTATATGTTGCTCCAGTTCCTACTACTGCACTACCAAGAATGGTAGATAGTGTCTAGTACTGGGGTCATCCACAGAGATGTTAGGAATCTAATAATTTTCTATACACAACCGTGATCGGGTCGTCAATCCGATCACGTGTTAGGAATAATAAGTGTTGGTAAAACAGTTATGGGGGGATTTTTACTAACAACTTCTAGCATGCAAATGATCACAAGAGTTAACAATATAAACTAACACTCGGGAAATATTTACGTAACATGATTAATGTCATTTTGATCATCAATTTAATCAAATACAAGAACTATACCCTATTTTAGTAATTGTATCATGTAGTACTGACAATGATCAAAACTTCCCTCCATCTTTCACATAGGGATGCATGTATTAAATTTTCCATAAGCCTCGCCTCCGCAACTACGAGAGTGTAACAACGACAATGGCTGATTGTACAGGTCTGATTCTCTCCCGTGTGATTAAGTCCCGGGCGGAACACTACAAATGCACTACCCCTTGGCCTACAAAGGCAAAAAAAGTAGGTGTCTTATCGATGGCTCTAGGATGACAAAGGTAAACCTATCTTGCTACTTTAGCTATCTCTTCCCACAACCCTTTGGACCAAATAGTCGGCTAACTAGAGCATGGTCGATCGTAACTTAACAATGGCAATCTACGTGCACACACCCACACAGTTCCAGACCAATCGTTACCCGAAGCCCATCTAGGTTTCCTTCCCCGGGGGTTAGCAATAGTGAAATAGCATGAAGGTAAACTTTGGTGTGTGTAAACTAAGTGTGACAATCATGCAATTAACAAGGATATTAAGAACATGCCAATATAATAATACAAAGCACACAAAAATAGGTTGATCTCTCAGAAAATGAACATCAAAACATGAATAAAAATAATATCCCCATGTAAGATCCCTACTTTCTAAAAATTTAACCCAAGTATTTCATTGGATTCAACACTTTGGGACAAGAAAAATAAAAGGAAGAAAGGAAAATAAGCTAGAGAGAAGGAAGAGTGTTTTTCCCTCTCTAACCTACTCTACAAGATGAAAAAATGAGTATGAACTTAAAATCTAGTAGACATAGGTCAATATATATAGTAGTAGGGAATTGGGCCTAAAAAAGGCCGAAAAAGGCCAAAAAACCCTTGCAGCTGCAACAGGCGTGCAGGTGGGGGGGGGGGGGGGTGAAATCGGGCAAGGTCCTTGCCGCCACAAGATTTTGGCCTTGGCATGGGTGGTGACCTCATTCCACCACAAGCCAGCCTCGTGCTGGTGCAGCCCATGCCATCCGGAACGGGCTGTTGACCGGCACTCTGCTTTTGCTCTTTTTAATCAATGTCCCACGTCATTTAGTGTGCCCCATTACCTGGAACCTCATTTTGCTCAGTATATTAACACTAGGCATGTTATTCTTCGCACCCCATCGAATGGTCTTGGCATTGGTGACCTGAACCGGCGCAGATCGTGTGAAACGGGACGTTTTGTGCCTATACTTAGCGCAATTTGGAGTGAAAAGAAGATAAAGGCACATGACCGGAAAAGGTTGGCATGACCCATACTAGGGCTTGGCACGGCTCCTGGAAAATCCTTGGCATAGGCCATGTTGAGTGATTTGGACGGTGCATAGTGAGGCCCTCGTGCCGGCCTAGTGTGGTCAGTGCTGGCAGTTGTTGATCTGGTCGGCTGACTCGTTTGCTCTGATACAAGTGAACTATTGATCCGATTTAGAAGTTCTTATAGTCAATTTTATAGTACTCGATAAGAAGAAGCCAATGGTGCCACCTTAAAAGTCTTTATCTCTTTGGATCTTTCCAAGACCTCTGTGCAACCTTGGACAATGATCCCTCTATTTCTTTCTTGGCCTTCTTAAACTTCGAATCCGCCTTTATTGTGCTCAATTCCAACTACCACCATGCTTTGGAGTCCGTGGCCTTCATTCTACTACCAGCATTTTGAATGTCCTTCGATATCTTCTACCATCCCTGCGAATGACCTTCAAATATCTGCTACCACCCTCGGGGAAGGCCTTATACAAAAAGATAATAAAAAGTCACGAGCAACCTAGTAATGAGATCAAAAAGGAAGATCTGGGTGCCTGTGAATACAAAGTATCTATTAGATTCAATTAAGTCTACAAAACTCATGATTTAGACAAGGGAACCAATAATGATCGTCTAAACCCTTTGTCGTGTGAACATAACTAACGCTATAAATCACCAAAAAATGATAATAAATGTGTCAAATGTGTCAAATGCATTTGCTAACACATGAATAATAGTGCACATCATTTGTACCAACATGAAGCTGCCAGGAGTCATTGAGGAATATTTCAATTTGAGGTCGTTTCACTTCTCACTTCGGGATGTGGCTAAAGATTGATTGTACTACCTTCCACCTAGTTGCATGAACACCTGGATGGACATGAAGTGCATATTTCTCGAGAAATACTTCCCAACTCTAAAGTCTAAGGGGTTGATAAAATAGCTCTCTAATATCTCTTAGTTTCCTAATGAATCCCTCTACAAGTATTTGGAACAGTTAGAGAGGCTATTGGCAAGCTGCCCATATCATCAATTCAAGGAGCGGGATTTCATGTACTCTTTCTTCGAGGGGTTGTGTGATGATGACATGCAAATGGTGAATGCCTCTTGCAACAGTTCAATTGCCAAAAAAAGCCCAAGGGAGGCCATGGTATTCTTCTAGGAAGTGGAAAATGGTACAAGGAAGTTTGATACAAGATCGAGGATGAAAAATGTGGACAAAGCCATCTAATCTCGCAAGTTTGAGGAGAAAGTCCATGATCTTGCTTCCATGATGAATGAGTTCATGAAAAGGGTTTCAACAAGTAAAAGTGTGTCACATATGCAATCTTGATCATCACACAGATGTTTTCCCGTAAGTGGTGGAATATTTTGAGGAAGTTAAGGCATTGGATTTCAACAATGGTGGAAATGGGAAACAGTTTGGTGGGGGATAAGAACAAGGGTTCCGTGGGAACCAAGGAGGCAAAAGGAAAGAGCCCTATACAAACACCTTCAACTCGAGGTACAACAATCACTCCAACTTCCATTGTTATGAGGAGAATAAAATGCAAGGGTACAACCAAGGTGGACAAGCTCCACCTCAACCCTATCCAAGGGGAGAAGGGCCTTCCAACAACAATGCCTCACTCTACAAGTCAGATCGAGAGGAAATCTTAGAAGAGATCTCTCAATTGCCTAAGAAGCATGATGTTTTTATGGAGCGTACAAGGTGAGAGATTGAAGATATGGGTTCTAGGGCATTTTCTAGCATCAATAATCTTGAAATTCAACTCGGACAACTTGCCACCTCGGTGAGCCGACTTGAAGCCAAAAAGTATGGCAAGCTTCATTTCCAACTGGAGATCAATCTGAGGAATGTGAGCGCTTTGAAGTTAAGAAGCGGGAAGGAGGTGCGCGAGCCCGCGAGAGAGATCTTGCAAGAAGATGACTTGGTTGTAGAGAGAAACAAAACCAACTTGGAGGAGCAAGAATTAGTTGTGGAGGAGGAACCCGTTAACTTCCAACACCCGAGGTGAGGGTAAATATTCCGCCACCTTTCCCTAGTGCACTTAGGGAAAGGCTGAAGGTGGCAACTAATGACAAGCACATCCGTAGGATCTTTGAGAAGGTTAAGGTTAGCGTTCCACTCTTGGACTTGATTAAGCATGTGCCTTCTTATGGTGAATTCTTCAAATTTGCATACACTAAAAAGAAGAACCAACCACTTAGGAAGTTAGGAAAATTTAAATTAGGAGGAGTTGCTACTCTAAATCATAAAATTTTTCCAAGAAATGTGATGACCCCAGCATGTTTTCAATTACTATTTCTTTAGGTGGTAAATTGGTGGAAAATGCTATGATTGATCCAAGAGCCTCTATTAATGTCATGCCATCTTGCATTTATGAGAACCTAGAAATAGGTGAATTTAAAGAAACTGAGGTAATTTTCCAATGGCCGATCACTCCCAAGCTAGTCCTCGGGGTCTAGTAAATGATGTTATTGTTCGATTTGGAAATTTGGTGTTTCCGACGGATTGTCCTTGATGTTGTGCACGATGGTGGTGCACATTCAATTTATTAGGTAGGCATTTTTTTTAAAAACATTAGGGACTAAGATTTATGTTAATTTGGGAACACTAACCTTAGAGGATGTCAAGGATAGGTTAGGTTTTGATATTTAAAAATCTAAGCATGATTCACCTAATCCCTCTCTTGTGTGTAAAGGCATAGCCTTATGTGAAAAACTTGTTAACATGAGAACTCTTACATGATAGATAATAATGATTTCCTTGATAAAACTCTTGATGATAGTGATTAAGATAGCCTAGTTGATGAGATCTTTAATGATTATGAGAGTGATGGTTTTCTTGTCTAAGTCCCCTTCCAGATTTGCAAAAAATTGAATTTTAACCCAAAACATGCAAATTTTGGCCCATTAATTCAGTAAAATCTTTGTTTCCTTAAAATGTTGGTGTAAATAATACACCAACACCTCCCTTATGCATAAACAGATTGGTACTTTTCTCCTTTTCATTCTATAGTTCAAAAATACCATCCTTATCTCATTTGCACCTCCTTTCTTAATCACATTTTTGTTGAAAATAATGATTCATAGTACATTCACTCACCCAGAAGAATCATTTAGCTCATTGAAATCTCTAAAAAAAACACTCATTTTCACTCCCTTTTATGATTATTTTGTTTTTTAGCATCATGATGATGTGATAACGAGCTTGAAACTCGAAAACAAATGTTGAAAAGTTTTGGGGATTTTTTTGAGCTATGTGAATGATCTTTTGTTGAGCTAAGTGTGTGTATGGGGAGGGCAGTGTACTTATTCTTTGATGATATGATATTCATTGGCCATGGTGGTTTAAAAGGGATAATTCTTGATTTCATAATCTTCTTGATGGGATACTATGATTTGGCATGAGTTTGTTGTTTAGGGAGAATGTTTTTTTTAATTGAATAACCTTTATGTTGAGATAACATGCTTTGGAATGTTTTGGCTATTTAGGAAGAAGTTTTGTTCTTCAATGATACATGATGCATGCCTTTGAATATTCTTGACTTACCACCTTCTTTTTGTTGTGATAGGATGGCTAAAAAAAGGAATAGGTCAGAAAAAGGAACAACTTCACGGGGTGACAAAGGGAAGAAACTAACCAAGGTTGGGAGACAATAGCCGGCGACTTCCCATCCTCTTAACCCTGCTTGTGTTGTTGATGAGTTCATAGGGTTGACCACCATTTTGGGGAGTGCAGCCCGAAGGTGGAAGTACTTGAGATGGCTGAAGTGAACCATATTAAAGATGAAGTTTGATTGCAAGGAGACCTTGGGAGCTCTAGGTCTACTCGAGCCTGTCACGTATTTCCTAAGCCTAAAAGGCCTAGAGGGTTTCTTAGAAAAAAATTCAAAGACTTACATACGGTGGACTTTGGAATTTTTTGTAGCCTTGGAGCAATCAAAGGACGATGATGGGAGGAGAATCATCCATTTCCACTTGGATGATAAGGAGTACACTATGTCACATTGGGAAATTGCCCAAGCATTTAAGTGGAAGTAAGAAAAGGAGATTCTGAGGACACACCGATAAGGCCTCCTACTTTTGTTGAGCAATTTTTGGAGAATTCTTTCAGGCCCAGGAGGAAGCATCTTTGTAAGAGAACCGCAATTTTCTATCCAACATTGCGATATGTCCAGCAATTATTGTCCATGGGGGTATTCTGTCATGGGAGCTTTCACAGTGTCCCGGTTCAGATGTCCAAATTTTTTAGGCGATGACTCCCGAGGAGAATTTCTACCCCAACATGGTGGCAACTTTCATGGAGGAATGCATTGCCATTGGAAAAAACATGGTGGCGGCTTTCGTTTGGCTCAAGGTGTAGATGAAATGTGGAGTAGTATCACTGAAGTAATACTGCGAATGATCCTCCACCGAATCGCTCAAGATCTGCATTGTTCGAAGATATTATGATAAATTAAATAACAATATAAATAACCAAATTAAATGAATGTAGCAAATTAAACAAAAAATATCTCACCTCTATTGGGGGAACGACTTGTGGAACCCTCGTTGTCAGCCATGATTCCTAAAATTCATATAACTCAGATGAAATATCGATAAAAATTGGTTCATAGACGCCGTTGGTTATGATGACATGACGTGACCAAAGTGGCAGACAACGTCAATCGAAAATAGATATGAAAGACAATGACACCCAATTTTAGCCTACGATCAGTTTAGTCAGTCGTGCGTCACACGTAAATATCTGTCCAAAAGAGGTGCATAGCCGACATGTTTGCGCAACGTCACTTATCAATCGTTTATAATGAACTTGGTGAGCGACAAACAAACGAGTTCTCATTTAAAATCTGAAAGCAAGGTTAAACGCATGTTATCAAGGTTGCCGAACTCTTGGTTAAATTGATAGGAAAACCGAGATGGGTGCAATGTCTCATTCTTGAAAAATAGCAAAGTTATGAAGGAGCAACGTCGCCCAATGATTGCATAAAATGAAGGTGAACCAATAGGTCACTGATGTTGCATTCAACTCTAGCATCTATGGCAAAAATTGCAATAACCCAAAAAAGTACCATGCTCGGAAAACACAAAATCGTCAAAAAATACATATAAAGAGAGTTCACACTATAAAAAATCCATAAGAACTAGAAAACGAAAAACATACCAACTAACAGATTAACACACCATAGATATAACAATTTCAAGGGAAAAAATAAGCAAAAGTGAAGGATTTGAATGAATTGAAAAAGCATACATTTGAGAAGAGAGGGTGGGGGATTGTTAGAATTCGGAGTAAAGTTGAAAGTAAGTGTTTGAACCCTTGTGAATTCCCCCTCGATATGTACAATTCTACATGTAAATTAGCCTTACCAATATCTAATCGAACCATGACCGACGTCGACTTACTTGAATGTGGGCCTTACAATTTCAACCCGCTAGCATAGCAAATGAGCCCGCGTTTGACCAAAATGAATGTAATTGACTTTTATAAAAGTTAATAGTATATTAGAAACTACTAATTAAAATTTAAAATGCCAATGAACTTTACTAATGACCAGTTCGATTGGAATCGATTTTGGCGCAACCAGTCAACTTTTTAGTTTTTGCACTTAGGTACCTCCAAGAGAGTGGGAGAAGTCGGAATGTGAAATTGGAGATACCCTTGTGAAATTCAAATTGTCACGCCCATGTTGTTCCGATTTGGGCATCAATAGGTCAATGAAATGGCCCAAATTTTCACAAATAGTATTTGACAACACTTTTCAAAAATTACACTTTGGCCGAAACTTTCTTTATTGTTCCTCATGTTTCAGAACTCTGCACCCGAACATAAGGACAAATTTTTGATATGGATATTATGCGTACTGTTTAAGAGGAACCCAAACTGGGGTTATCATCCCTCATTTTTATTAGTATTCCATTAATACCCTTACGATGAGTTTTATGAGAACGATAATTTCTACCACATGGAATCACACGAAATTACGCATTCATGGTTTTTTATGAAAAATAAAAATAAATTTCGTCCATCAATTTTAAAAAGCACTAGTATGTGGCCTACAGTTAATCTTATAAGTATATGTGGATTAATCGGAAGAACTTGTGGAAGTCTCCCAGAGATCAAGCTAGTTTATTTATCAATCCTGATTATTATAAGTTTGACTAGGGATGACAAAGTTCCTTTCCGGGATGACCGCAATCGATTTTGGCGCAATCGGTGAACTTTTTACTTTTTGCTCTTAGGTCTCTCTAAGAATGTGGGAGAAGTCGAAATGCAAAATTTGTGATACCCTTATCTAATTCACATTGTCAAGACAATGTTGTTCTAATTTGGTCATCAACGGATCAATAGAAGGGCCCAAAATCTTCACAATGAGTATCTGACGGTACATTTTAGAGATTACAGTATGACCCATGTATGCGATGTCGCAGGAACCTCGATTGGAACCAACCTGCTACCGACATCGGTCACCCTGAAAATTCTAGTGGGAACTGAAGCTCCCCCTCCCCATTTCATCTCATTATTATTCAGCAACATCCATTTCACATTTCCAAAATACTCCCATCAAAACACGCTTCCAATATTCTTTCCATTCACACCATTACAACAATTCAAGTGCCCAATAAAATTTCTTCTATCAACAACAAGTATTAGAGGATGGAGTATCTCCGAGTACAAATTAATTGAGGCCGTTTTCCATCAATTCCATGTTCATTTCGCATTTTTATTACTGATTTTGTGTTTGTTATTTTTTTCATGGTACAAAGATTGAATATATTCGTGAATTATGATGATTGTGTTACATGTTATATAATGTATAGTGTTTAGTGTTATCAAAATAATGTTGTGTTTGTAAGCAGTGAGAAAAAAATTATATTAGGGTTCATTGTGGATAATAATTACATTTTTGTAAGAACACACTTTGAATGTGCAACGCCAGTCTCAGTCAATCGGCCCTTGCGATATATTTCCAAGAAAATATCCATCGCACAAGTCTTGGAAATGCTTGAAATAACTACGAATGTCCGAGTCGGACATATCGCCGGCTTGTGCGACATTGAGCAGATGAATTACGTTTTTCCGGTTGAAATTAATGTCGTCTTTGTATGACTATAATATGTGTATTTCATTTGGGGACTGCCCATTTCTAACATAAACTTTGTTACCTGTGAATTAATTGTAATGGGACAAAGAGAATTATCAATGGACTTTTGGAATGTAGATGGATGGACTTGTCATTTCAATATTCACCCTAACATTGTTAATGTCGTACACCGTAGACAATGGAGGTTCAATAACAACAATATTTCAATTCAATATCAACCTTATGTATTTTAATAGTTTGTAACATATATTTGAAATATACATGATAGTTGTGTGGGTTTTATCATGTGATTCCATTCAACATTAATTGAACAATTGATTGTATCACAACGTTTACCGATGTCATGGGTTATCGAATATTATATAACATGTAACGGCTAGCAACGAACGATTATGTGAGTCATTAAATATAAAATATTATAATATTGTACGAGAATCGATGTCTCCCCAATGAAAACGCGACGTCGCACACACCGGTATAATGACGACACCTTACCGACATCGTACAAACCAACGTTGGTACTTTGTGTGCGACATCTGCCTTTCAAAACGACATTGTACTGGTCATAATTCCAAGTCAGCATGCACATGGCATGACTGCCCCACACTGCACGATGTTGGTTACAAGCATCTCCGATGTCGCTTATGGTTAAACCGACGTCTGCCTGAACGAAGTCACAACAATGGTCTCCCAACGTCTGCCCTCTTTCTCTGACCAACGTCAGTCACAATACCTCCCGACATCGGCCTGAACGGAGTTACAATAATGATCTCCCATCGTCGGCCTTCATGCTTGGACCGACGTCAATCGCAATAGTCGCCGATGTCGGTCCAAAACCGAGGTAAAAATGTACTTTTTACTACGCTAGTATTTACCTTGATTTTTTGGAACTAAAAACCGCAGTAAAAAGTCCGGTAGAACTGAGGTAAAAGATCCGTTTCGTGTCTCATCAAATTTAGAGAAAGATGTTTCATTCTCTAATGCTACAGAATCTTCCAAGAAACACTAGCTACATTATTACAATGGCGAGCTATACCTTTGCTCCCTCTCATTACTAACAAGGTTTTATTCAAACACTTCAGTAACTGAGAAATACAAATTTGTCAAAATAAATTTCATGCAAGACATATAGTCCCTTTAGCATCTTTCCAATCCAAATCACCTCCTTAGTCACTAGGTTTTGAATTCAGCACATTTCTGGATATAAGGTCAGGGTAAGTGATAATCAGATGTCAACTTATTCCCTGACAACAGTTTTTATTTGAAGCCAGGCACATGTAAATACTCAGTCAAGTTAATCCTTTCACTTAGGACCGTATTTCCGACATGTTGAACTGTCCTAATGGATCCATTAGGAAGGTACACTGGATAGTACTGATTTTGTGGTTTAAATGTATTCAACAAACCAAAGTGTGAACACACGTGTATTGCTTCTCTAGAATCTATTATCCAAGTGAAAAACTGATGGCATAAAATGAAGACATAACAGAAAAATCTTTCTCAGAAAATATTCAATATCCTTCTCAGCTATCTTTCTCAGAAAATCACAAGTGCAACGACGCACACTAGTACGCATGGGTGGCACATGAGCAAGTTCATCCAAAAATCTTTTCAGTTTTGTGAAAAACACTCCAAGAAGAGTTACCTTGTTTCAGTGATGCAACATCTATACTTGTGTTCCATTTGCAGTTCCAAATCTTTCATACAACTTCCTTCAGATTTCCATAGAACTTCTAGTGAACATAAAACAATTTGCAATGTCACAAAAGTTAGAATTTAAGATCCACGAAGTCACCATAGCATCCACTTTTTTCCACTTATCAAAGTCACCTTAAATTTTAGCAAGCTTGGCACTTTTCCTTCCACGAATTTGAGCTTCATCTTAGCTTCCAAAGCAAGCTTCGTTACCCTATTCTGCGAAGGGTAGTTAACTCGTTCGATTAGATTTGTCACTAGAGTCAATCCAGGGTGATCAGAACAGTGTGGAAATGGAGGATCCTTCATCTCAGGTCCTCCATTTTCCTCCACCTGGTCCCGCATTCCCATGCCTTCCAGCATAATTTGCATCTCTGCTCCTTGCATCTGTACCTGCAATGTCTCCCGAGCTTTCGTCCATCACTGATTGTAGATTATCAGTAAAATCTCAATGAAAGAACAGTAGAAATCAGGGAATGTTTCTCAAAGAAGAGCAACTTGCTTGGATACCATATAGATTATGAAATTACTGAACTACAGAAATTAGAAAGAAATTTGTGAAAGCTTTATAGTATATTCCATGTGTAAAAGTGAAGGGGATTCACCCTTTCTATACAAACACACCAACCACTAATCTGTTAGGAAAGCTAATGGAAATCTAACATAACTACCTCTTACTTCTAACTCATTCTAGCTACTAGTTTGCATATCTTAATCAGGAAGAAAATTGTACCTCTTACTTCTAGCTCATTCTAGCTACTAGTTCGCATATCTTAATTAGGAAGAAAATTGTACAATTATGTTCATAGATATTCTAACTGATCTAACCATCTATGAAAGGAGAATCATTTGCAACTGATGAGTTGTTGATCAGTTGTAACTTCTGAGCTCCATCTGCTTCCTGCCTTGTGCGCCTTCTGTGTTTCTTTACAATGTCAGCACTTAGCAGTGTCATGTTTTGAAAATGGAAACAGCAAATCAAAATAGCATATATGACATCTACTCCTATTAACAAAATCAAATTTTAAACACCAACAGAATTACATAATGGCATATTTTTATGTAAGAGAAGGTCTCCTAACATGTGGCATGTCCTTAATTTATGAGCAGTCCACTATATTTTTTCACTTATACACTGCATTTGTAAAATTAAACAATAAAATTAAATAAAACATATTTTAAGTTGAATATTGTAATTTTCATATAATATCTTATATTTTTCACACGAAAACATATTTTATTACATGTTTTAACTTATAAAATACAATATTTAATTATTTTTTAAAAAATGTAATTTTTAAATTAAAAAGTAAAGTTGTCTGTTCATAACTTTATGAACATGCCACATTTCCTGAGATTTTCCCCATTATGTTCAACTACTTAAATTGCGAAACCGAAACACAAAGAGATAAATCATCATGCGGGAAAAATTACACATTAAATTTCACATGTAATCTCTAAAACAAAAAAAGAACACTAATAGAAGGTTTTCAGTGTAATGATTTCCTTATTAATGGAAAGAATAAAAAAAGTACAATTAGATAAGAAATACTAGTATTAAAATAGATCTAGTCTAGTCATCAAAATCTATCCATATGTAATCATCTAAGTGACGGATTCTGACACCCTCCCCTTAAGCGAATCATTGGATGCTCAGCGACGCAAAGCGTGGATCTGAAGAATTCAAACAATAGCTGAGAGAGACATTTGGTGAAGATGTGCGCAGTTTGAAGAGAACTAGGAACATGGATAACATGCAGCTTTCCAGATGCAACTAACTCCCGAACAAAATGGTAGTCGACGTGGATATGCTTCGCTCGCTTGTGGGTAACCAGATTCTGAGCCAAGAGGATGGCACTATTGTTGTTGCATAACAACAACAGAGAACCAGAACACGAAGATCATGAAGAAGATGAGTCAACCAAACAACCTCTGAGACGGTGTTGGCAAGAGCCCAATACTCAGACTTAGTACTCAAACGAGAGACAGTGGGTTGTTTCTTAACAATTCAGGAAAAAAGGTTTCCACCAAGAAAAATAGCATAGCCATATGTGTATCAGCGAGTCTCAAGATAACGAGTCCAATCAGCATCAGAATAACCCAGCACTTTGGGAGAACTGACAGACTGAAAAGCAAGGTCGAAATGCATTGTATCTCCGAACATATAGGAGAATCTGATCGGCTGCAGCAAGGTGATCCTTACGGGGATCCTGAAGATACTGAATGACCACATTGACTTCAGAATCCAAGTCATGACGAGTAATCGTCAGGTACACAAGGGCCCCGACAAGAGAGCGATAAAGCATCAAATTCTGAAACTGAGGGTTAATGGAGTTGTGAAACTGTGAACCTGGCACAAAAGAAGTAGAGACTTGGGAAACATCATATCCCTAGTATACTTTGCTTTTCCGAGAAGTAAACCCGAGGTAGCGGGTGTAACTTCCAAACCAAGAAACTAGTGAAGAGTGCCCAAATCCTTCATGGAAAACCCACGATGCGTCTGATCAATGAAAGGCCAAAGAAGAGTCGAGTCGTTACCTGTAAGAATAATGTTATTGACATAAACGATTAGGCATAGTAAGGACGAGCCCCGGGACAGAACAAAAAGGGAAGTGTTGGCTGAGCTGCACAGAAATCAGAGCTAAACCAAATAGGTACTGAATCGATGAAACTAGGCTCGCGGAGATTTCTTAAGAGCATAAAGGGCCTTACGCAAGAAACATACATAATTTGGATGCAGCAGATCCTTGTAACCAACGGGCTACGCCATATAAACTGTGGTGTTAAGGACGCCATTGAGAGCGACGTTCTTAACATCCAGCTAATGAAGGGCCCAGGAGCGCATCATAGCAATAGCTAGAAAAGTGCGAACCATGCAATCTTTGACCATTGGATTGAACGTGTGATAAAAGTCAAATCCAGGAATCTGCGAAAAACCCCTGCACAACAAGCATAGCCTTATGACGTTCAACAGTTTTGTCTGGATGATACTTAAGTCCATAAATCTATTTGGAGCCAACAATGTTGACATCCGATGGAACGACACCAAATCCTAGGTGCGCTGGCCAGGAAGAGCTGATATCTCATCATCCATAGTAGAGACTAATGATGGATCTTGACAAGCAGTGCGATAGCTCATGGGCTCCGATTGAGAAAGTAAGACAGCAGTAAGACCATGAACAATTATATTAGAATAATCTTTGTGTTAAATAGTCCATGTTGCCGATAGAGTAGCCATCCGATGAGAACAAGTCCAAGGAGGAGAGGACGGGGGAGGTGAATCAGCCAAAGCGGTCAGAGATTAGGCAGACGAGGTGACCGGAGAGTGGACGGCCGGACTGGATGATGGGGGAGGCGAGCGGTGCAGGCTTATGAGCACTCACTAGAACCAGGACCGTGGAAAAAAATAGGGAAAGGGGCCGAAGAAGACCGAGCAGTCACTGGCAATGAAGAGACAAGTGCACCATCAGGATCATCACTAAATGCAAAAACATCCAAAGTCGACAAGGAAGAACCAGTCATTGAAGCCGTGGAGGAGGCGAAAGGAAAATGCAACTCGTCGAATCGGGCATGACAAGTGATATAAACCTTTCTGTAGAAGGATCAAGACATTGAAAACCTTTGTAGTGGGAGTTGTAATCGATAAAAACACAAGGAACACTTATGGGAGAAATCTTTTGGTCGGAAAATGGGTGAACAAACAAAAATACTCGACACCCTAATTATTGAAAGTTCAAGTAGATAGGATTACAAAGGGTTTAGATGAACGTTGTTGGTTTTCTTATCTAAATCCCTAGTTTGTAGACATAATTGGATCTAATAGATCATATTTCCTCACAAGCTCCAAAATTCTATTTTTTTGAACTTATTCATAGGATGCCTATGTCTACTAGGGTTTAAGTTTGGTTTTCATTAGTTTCATTCACTTAAAAGTAGGTAGAGGGAGAAAGGGGATAACCCTTATCTCTAATTTATTTCTCCTCATTTTTGCCAAAAGGGTATTGAATCCAACGAAATACTTGGGTTCAATACTTAGGGAGTAGTGATTTAGCTTGGGAATCTACATTTTTATTCATGACTTAGTAGTTATTTTGTGAGATTCTAAGATCTATCTATCCTTATATGCTTTTGAACATTATGTTGACTTTTTATTTATATTTATGTTAATTGCATGATTTTTACACCATGTCGTAATATACCAAAGTCTAGTTTTATGTTGGCGCATTAATTCATATTCCCCGGGGAGTGAAACCTAGATACAATAGGGGTACCGATAGTATGGGATTGTATGAGTGTATGCATATGGGTAGCCGAGTCAACATTAGGATAACCGTACACTAGTCTTAGCTAGAGATAACGTAGTAGTAAAATGGGTTAGCGTAGTTTGCAACCTTAGATTCATCAATAAGAGGCCTATCTCCATTATCTCTGTAAGCCTAGGCAGAAGCATTCATATTGGAATGCCCGGGCTGTAATCGTATAGAGGAGAATCAGATCAGCACAGCAGGTAGGGCCATTGTTGCACTCCGTTAACTGCGGAGGTGGTGCCAATAGTAGAATAAAATAACACCCTTATGTGACAGATAGGGCTAAGTGTTGACCATCAGCCACACTACGCGGCATAAGAATTAGGGTAGATTTGTATGTCTTATAAATGATTGAATCTAGTATCAAAATATACTACCAGTCATGTTACACAAATATTCCCCAAGTGCTAGTGATATATAGTTTCATTCTCTTGTATTCTTGTATACTTGCAGCTGTTAGATGAAAACACCCCAAAAATATATCTTGCAACATTAGTTATTCCTAATATGTGATTGGATTGATGACCCGATTGTGTCTTTGCATAGTTAACCTTTAAATTCCTAGCAAAGAGACCCTCTGGGAGGTTATTTTAAAGCAAAGAGACCCTCTAGGAAAGACCCAGAGAGTTTTTTTTTATTTTCATACATTGAATAAACATGCATACATCTTTTGCAAATCTTGTGATAAGTGTCAAAGAGTAAGGAATAATTCTTCTGGAAATGAGATGCCTAAAAAATCTATTTTGCATTGTGAAATATTTGATGTTAGGGGAATTGATTTTATGAAACCTTTCCCTAACTCTTGTAGCTTTACATATATTCTTCTTAAGGTTGGATTATGTGTCAAAGTGGGTGGAAGCAAAACCCACCAGGACTGATGATTCTAAAGTGGTTGTAGATTTCTTAAGAGATGACATGTTCTCCAGGTTTGGGACTCTTCGAGCTTTGATTAGTGACAGTGGCACCCATTTTTGTAATCGAACTATAGAGGCACTTTTGAAGAAATATGGTTTCACTCACAAGACTTCCACTACCTATCACCCGCAAACCAATGGCCAAGTCAAAGTTTCCAATAAGGAAACCTAGTCCATCCTTAAGAAAATGGTTAACCATAACTAGAATGATTGGAGTTTTCGGTTAAATGATGCTTTTTGGGTATATAGGAGGGATTACAAGACACCAATTGGTATGTCACCCCATCTGTTAGTCTTTGGAAAGTCATACCATTTATCGGTGGAGATTGAGCATAAGGCATATTAGGCAGTCAAGAGCTTCGACCTTGATGTATATGTGGTCGGGTTGCATTGAAAGTTGCAATTGCAAGAATTGAAGGAGATAGGAAGAGAGTCCTTTGAAAATGCTGATATCTATACAAGGAGATGGCAAAGGCATAGCATAACAAGATAATCAATAGGAAGGATTTTGAAGTTGGTCAAAAGTTCCTACTATTTCAATCCTGCCTCTGCCTATTTCTCCATAACACTACAAGAAACTAGACCTATTACTTCACCATTTTAACTCAGTTTTTTAGTTTAGGTCAAATAAAGGAGGTAAGAAGTTCTTTTACCCTTTTTTCCAAAGTAAATAACATATTTTACCTCGGTTAAAAAACTGAGGTAAATAATATGTTTTTAACCTCAGTTTTACTAACCGAGGTAAAAGATAAAAATACGAAGTAAACAATGTTACCAAATTGCGTGCAAAGTCACAATTATTGTTTTAGAAGGACGTCCGAAATCACATTCTACGTCGTTCCCATCGACATGTTATGCGACAAAAGATCAACGTCGCTGATATGTAAAAGATAGGATAAAGTAGAAACAAATGAAAATTTGTAAATAAAGATGTGCTAATTAAAAATTGAAGAATATTTGTTCTGTTGCGTTCCTATTGAAAATGGTGGAATAAAGGGGAAAACCATAACAATCAATTATATAATGTTTAGTTAAGGTGCTGAAATCATTGGAAAATTCATGAACATATCCTTACAAATAGTACATAAATTAGAATAAAAATTGTCTCATAGTTTCAACATAACAGAAATTACAATAAACTCAATCAGTTCAGATTATGATGACCTTGAAGACAATTTCCCCCCAGCTTCTATCACCTCAAAGAATAACGTGTCTCCGATGCATATAAAATAGAAAGGAACTCCCCAAAACCCTTTGGGGACAGGGCCTTGATCTTCCCTTGCCCTAAGTAGTTCATACACCACTTAGTCACGTAGCACTTTAGCACATCAGGGTCTTCTCAGTGGCCAGGAGTGATAAAATCTCCCACGGGATGTACTAAATAAAAAAAATTAATCAGAAATATATATTTATAATTCAGAACAATTATTATTAATTGAAAATGGCTTACCAGAGTAGGGCTTTTGCCAAAGTTCTGCTGCTTCAAGGTGCAGTGGGACCGTGAGCTATTAGTAGCCATCGTATGATGTTCAAGGTCGAACACAAGAGGCTTTGGATTGCTCCGTTGTGCGGAGAACTACTTGAGAACAAAGAAATATTAATTGTGTGAAAATATATTAATAAAAACATATGCAAAATAGTAAAAAACCTGGTAAATACAATTTATAAACCATAAATGCTTATTAAATACAATTAAGTAGATAGTGGCAAGTCGGGGTCATCCACAAAGAAGAGAGATTTTCCTAAGGGTTCATGCATATAGGGTGCATATAAGCCTAGATAAAGATAAATACATATATATATATATATATATAAAAGCATGTAAAAAGGGAGTTTTTTAGTTGGTTTTCAAAGTTATGAATTGAAAGACAACACAACTATCAAAGTAAACTACTAAAAAGATGGTAAAATCACAATTAACAAAGTCTTGGGGGCAATTGATTTCCACTTCCAAACCACTTATAGATCCTAGACTCATTCACTCATTCATTCACATTAATTGC